>JBBPUK010000049.1:81999-96951 GCA_038094635.1 Tylopilus cervinicoccineus | reverse complement strand
GGTTTGGCCACAATTCACAGTAGGTCAAACAGTTTCAGTTCCATCTTAAGCTCACACTCGGACAAGTACTTCCCTCCTCTCCATATTCTTCGGAGAAGCAAATCGTGATAAGCTACAAACAACGGCCGCTCGGGGGCGATTGTGGCAGGCTTTCGCGCGATAATTCTGGAATGCGGACACCAAAACCTTCGTTCTCCAGAAGAGAATCCGATTCTCTCCTCGATTTCCTTTCCTTGCGAGATCCGTTTGCTAGCTTGCCGCCCCCGCCCCCGCCTGTCCCACCTGTTGGGCTTGGCCTTGATGAAGTCGACGCAGGGTGGAACGGACACAAGGAAATTGGCATGCAGTACCGTTTTCCTGCTCCGCGTTCAATTGTCAAGGGTGGAAGACGCAAGGGAAAGATGGCGCAGGTCAACGGCAAGAAACGTCTTGTACATCAAGACTCCGCCCGCACGCTGTTGCCCGTCCTCGAGACCCGGGGCACAGAAGCAGATATATCGGCGGACAAGGGATTTGGGGACGAGGCGCGACTCGCGCAGCTCCTGCTGCAGTCCCTCTCTGAGGGTGATGAAGACCGTGACAGCCCGAGCACGTCCACTCCGATTGTGCAACCTCCTCAGGTGGCCCATGTGCAGCCAAGTTCCAGGTGGAGCACGAGCACGACTGTCCAGTCCATCATGTCTGCGTCCATTAGCAATATGTCAGGTGTGTCGACATACACGACTTGTGCGAGTGAGAAAGTCCCGACAAGCAGGATCTCTATGAACACCATCACTTCCGTACTTGGCAGTCGCAAGAGTTCGGAGACAAGAAGGAAATCCGCTATGACTGCGTCGTCCTCAAGGGGATAGGTGTGATGTTCTTCCAAGTACGATCGCACTCGTGTATTTCGACCCATGCTGATCCCTTGCACAGATTTCCTGTGCATAGAATTTTTTCAACACCCCAGCTGAGCTTGTTAGCCAACATGATTCCGCTCGTTTGTAGGCACTTGACAACTCATCCTCCCGCCTCTTTTGTTCGTCAACGGTATCGTTCAGCCTCTATCGTTTCTGGCACCTTCGTTACGCTCTGCATCGTTGATATCAGCTGCCGCTCTTTCCGTCCAGTATTCAACCTGTGAGAACCCGTGCGCAAAACCTTCGTTACCATCATCTCAGGTGGATGCACTGGTCTATTGTATGTACGTCCCGCGTTGTCGTTCTCGCCGCATGTTCAAGCGAAAACGGGCATGTATTTCTTGTAGAGTAAGTTGCCTCGCGACGAGTTTATGCATACCGTCGGGATTCTATGTTAGCCTAGATGCATGTATTACGGTTCCGCCAAATCAAACAAAGATGGAACCACGGTCGATATCAGGAATGGTGGCCCAGACGAATAGATTAATTCCCAGAACGTAGCTACACATCCTGGTACTTCGTGATTCCTACCACCGTCCACATTAAGCGTCGACGACGAATTGAACGCCACGAGCGTGGCAAGACGACGTAGCACATGGGGCCGACGTACCGCGAATAGAACCGACGTGTAGTGAGCATCGCACTAGAGACCGGCAGCGCACCTTGCTGGGACACTTATCTTGCAAGACACGCTGTTGAGCTCACTGGCACTTCCTTCGGTAAAGCAACCGATCGGCTGATACGGATCCGCGTTCTTGATGAGATCAAGGTATGTATGATGCTGCACGGATCGTCATAGCTACAAGGACAGAAGATCATCGAAAAAAAAAAGAGGAAATGCAAGAAAGAACACGGCTTGTTCCAAAGACGACGAGCCTACGAATTACCGTAGGGGGCCTGCCGCGCTGTCGACTCGACCTTGCGTTTGATGATCAGCAGAGAAGTGCCGAGCTGATGGGTCTGCGATGAACGACGCGCAAGGCAACTCGGACGGGTCTGATCCTTTGAAGCGTCAACTGAAATCGTCTTCTAGGGTGAGCTTGAACCCGCATCGACGGAAGCCGCCAAGAAGTACATGGATATATCGATGTATGCAGTAAGAATGAGACCATGTCGACGACTTGATGCAAGAGTTCTGACAACATGGCTTGCTATCAGCGGTGTAAGTTGGAAGGCCCTCGCGCAGGAGAGCACTTGAATCAAGGTAGCCTGGCGGGATAGTGGTAGTCGGGTGATTGGGCAACACAAACCTCTGAGTAACTCGATAAAAGTCAGGGCATCCATCTTGGACAGAACAGTGTTTCCTAGTCTCCGCACCTTCCTTTCGAACGGAGCGACAGATGGGAGGTCCAAACATGTGGCCCCACGAGAGAATAAGCGGCTTCTAATGCTGGAGTACAGACGGACCTGGACACTCAAAGGTAGAGGCAAGACAAGGAAAGGCTGCATTCAGAAATGACCCTAGTAGGCTGTCTTTTTTTTTTTTTTTTTGGTTTGCCGTGCCGTAGCACATGCAGGTAGTCACTGCTTGCCGTAAGTGTATACTGTACTTTGTCCAAGGGGATTCTTCCCTACCGGTCGAGGTGCTGTCCAGATTGCGCAGGGTCAAAGGGGCGTGTGAAGCGTATCGAACGACCACGGATACGGGTACTCTTACAACGGGAGCCCTGACTCGGGGAACTGGATTCGCCGCTAGCCGTGTGGTCTGCGGTCGATGACTCGCATGAAACTTGACGGTCTTGGAGCCTCGTCGAGAATATTCGCCTGCAGTCGACCCCAACGGCTCTTGCGCTGGCCAATACATATCTGGGTCACGGATTCATAGTCATCGAAATGGCGGTGGACCGTGACATAATACCCGGTCAGGTTTGGTTGCCGACATCATGACTGGGCTGACTAAACATCGACTCGGGTTTCTTCATGCTTTCCTCGTCGTTCATCATTCCACTCCTTTCATGAGGCTCACAGACCTTCCTTTTGATCTCGTCCACGAAGTCGCAGGCCATGTCAATTCAAGGGCAGATATCCTGCGACTCGCCCAGTCGGCCAGTCTCTCTCACCTGCCTATCTCCTTGCTCTGACACCCCCCTAGAGCAAACATCTCTTCGTTGGCCTTTGTCCCACACTCTACTCCGACGTTCAGCTGGTCAACCTTGAGCAATGCCGGTCGACATTGACCATGCTCAATCACCGTCCCGATATCGCACGCCATGTACAAAAGCTTCTTGTCCGCTTTTCTAAGGACACGCATGCGGGCCCAACCGATCTCGACGGGTATATGGTTTCCAGCCTCGTCCACCGCCTTGCGCGCTCTCTAGACGCTCTCCACACATTCATTTGGGATGCCGACGAAATTCCCCAACGTGACGACATCTGGTCCGCATTGCGTATATCGTAAGAGGAGTCCTATCGGCTGTGAGATCGGTAGTCTCATTCTGCGCAATAGGTGTCCCCGGCTTACAACTCTCGGTATCTCTTACGGTGCAGAACTTCCTGACAGCCATAGTAATGTTTGTTTCATCGGACTCGTACATAATTTCGACACTCATTGTGGGTCTAGCTTTTTCAATTCAAAGGTCTCCGCGGTTTCATCCTTAATGTGAAACGAGGGTTTTATGAGCGATTTGCAGATGTCGACCATCAAGGTAACTTGAACACATGGTTATTCCCTTAGCATGTTCTTATGAGAGACAGAGTTGCCTGCAGAGCCAAAACTATGGGACATGCTCATCCGCCGGTCTCCAGATCTAGAGGAATTGCACATCAGTGGTGCTCCATTCATTTCCGCGCAGGCAGTACGGCCCTTGTGTTATGCACGCTGGCACAAGCTCCACACCCTCTCCTTGGGAGACATCTTACTTGATTGGGACCCCCGCTCTGGTGTCAGGTCTCCTTTCATTACATTCCTTGAGGCGCACCCTCGACTGCGTTCGCTTGGAACATCACGCGCAGCACTAAATCCTGCACTTCTCACGTCTCTTGTCCCAGGCTCGCTTCCAAAGCTCACCCATTTTAGTGGGGCGATAGAACACTTGCAGGGACTATCCCCTATTCATCACCAGATCACAAGTGTTGCGCTTGATGAACCCTTGGTCATCCGCGATTTTGCCCCCTCCCTACTAGCCAGTGTTCTTAAAGGCTTGAAGTCCCTGAGCGAGCTACGTGTCTGTTTCGTCTTTCAGTCCGCCTATGAGGGTGGAAGTTTGGTGCGGTCAATCGCACACGCGTGCCCTGGACTCACTAGGCTTGAGGTCATTTGCACCCGCAAGTCCTCGTTCACTATTGTGAGTTCGTCTCGTTGTTTCATCCCTTGTCATCCCAACCGTTTTCCAGGACACACTTGCTAAAGCAGTCCGCGCGCTTCCTCGTTTGCAACGTCTCCGGGTGACCCTCGTACGCTCTCAGCACGAAAGTTCGCTCCCAGTCTGTGCTGCCACCATCGCACACGCACTTCCACGGTTGCACGGCTTCTCGATAACGTTCATTTCCTCCGACTTTCCACTTCCGTTGTACTTTGGCTCAGAAATAGGTCGCATCAGCGGTGATCCCAGTCATCCGTACACCGAGACAGGCAATTATGTCGTCAAGACTGACGAACATGGTTTGCCTACTTGCGTGGCGTGTACAGAGCATCGCGACTCTCGCTTGCTGATGTCCTTATTGGAATCGCTTCCTATGTCACCTCCTACGGGGTGGCGGAAGCCCGACCCAAGGGCCAAGAGACATCATTATACCCTTGACTTGCACCCCGGTGCAAAGAAGCGACGTGGATTTGGGCTGGTCCTTGAGAGAAGCACTGCTGGGGAGGAGATGAGAGTACTTGTCGTGCTGCTGTCGCTGACAGGATTAGCACTCTGGGGATTCTTCTCGTGAACGGATACCATTCATTTCAGACACACTATCCTTTGTAGATCATACCACATTCGTTGCATATATACCATATATCATAGTATTACTTTGCAACAGGATTAGTGTGCGGTTCTGTTGGGTTTGCGGGTGTAGGATGTCGTCTTGGCCAAACAAAAAAAGTTGTTTGTACATAATGAGGCCTGGTTGGAACACACATACCACACTGATCCCTTGAAACACTTTCCACGCTGGCGTCCGTCTATTCATTCTCCTCCGCCTCCTCGTACACCAGGAATGCGATATCCAAAGCAACGTCCATGGAGAGCCTACTTGCAATCGGTATAGGCCTCGTCTTGCGCATCGTCGTTGATTTCACAACAGACAACGACGACAGAGTCGGCGGTGTGTCCCATCCACTACCTTTCCACATTTGCCATCTCGTTCATCCTGGGCCCAGGCGTCCTCGTAGGACTCTGGGAGGGCGTAGTCCTCAACCACTTCGTACGACGGATGCCCCGTTCCTTTGATCCATATCTCGGATTCGGCTTCCGAGTATTCGTAGACTTCCTCTTTACCCAGTCCCTCTCCCGTCTTGCCCTTGTCGCCCTTTGGGCGCTAGTTGGCATGCTCCTAGCGGACGTTGCGCCCAACGTCTGGCGCGATTCTGGTCTGCGACATCTCTACCGTCAAGTCCGCAAAGACGTCCGTCACGTCAAACGATCCGTCCCCCGTATTAGAATCGAGAACGATCTCCCCAGTGTACGCTTATTCACTAAATCGCGTTCGACGTCGTCCGAGCTGTCGGGTTCGATACGGAGCGACAGGGCCGTTCCTTCCCGGTCGCCTGCTCCTTCACCTCCACCAACGCCTGGCCCCTCCCGTAAACCAGGACGTAGTCCTCCGGGGACCTTTCCCAACGTTTCGGGATGGTCTGAAACAGGCACAGACGTCTCCAACATACGTGCACGCGTCGTTACGGATCCGGGACCCTCGCCTGCTATTATACCCTCACGAGAACACGCCGTCTACGAACGCATCGATATCACGTCCCAGACGGAAACTACCCAGAACACCACAATCACGGTTACACAAACCCAAAACGAATCCGTTCTACTAAAAACGGTCGTCGACACTGCGGTGCTCGGTGCTCCTGCTGCATCGACGTCACATGAACCCATTGATGACCCATCGCGTCATGACCCACCTGTGATACCTGATGACTGGGTAGACATTGACCACCCCACACCTATCCAACTGAGTGAACCGACCGTTCCACTACAAGCTGATCCTGACTCAACTTCTGGACCTCAGGTCCATCCCTCAACTCTCGCCCAGTCACGACCCGCATCCGTCCTTGACCCTCCCCCGGTGATTGACATTCTACCCGACATTCCCGACGTCGACCATGCCAGTAGACCATCACGACCCCCAGAGCAGATTCCCCTCCCCGAATCTCGCGCTGGCTCCGTCATTGGTGGTGTACACGATCAACCCCGACCCCGGAATGCAATTCGCGACAGCCTTCACTCGCATGTCGACAGGGCCACGTCTGAGATTGGCGTAGACTCCTCCAGGCCCCTTGTACCAATTGTTGAAACACAACCAACAAAAAGCCTGCTTGGGTCGCGTAGTTGGAGTTCGTTGGCACGATCCAAAATCACGCAGTCGGTTAACACTGATGCCCCCGAGCCGCCTCCTAAAGAAACTCGAGGAGAGCCCATCACTCAGGCCAAACTTGACCCGAGCAGCGTTGCCCAGGGCCTCGAACCTCAAATATGCACTCCTGCGCAAGTTGACCCCCCTCCTAGCATATTGACCCAACCCGGGGAAGCTCCTCCACTGCTGTTAGCGGCGGAATTAGCATCAGTGCAACAAGAACAACCCCGAACAAGCAAACCTGATCAGACTACAGCAATATCTGCCGATGTCGATAACAGCTCTGCGCCACCTCGGGGCGATGGAGACAAGGGAGATACTGCGGAGCCGAGCAAAACTTCGTTACTGGATTTACCCTCTCCGACCCGCACACCACCACCTCCATTCACTGAATTCGCTGGTGTTCCGGATGATCTTGCTGCTGGAGAAGGTCCTGCAGGGGAAGATCCCCTCACGCAAGGTGAAGCACCGACTCAACTCACCGAGGAGCAGAAAGCTGCCGAGGCAAAACGCATGGCGTTCTTGTCATCCCAGGTTCGAGACCTCGAAGCGACCCGCGCTGATCTACAAAAGAAATTGGACAAGAAAGATGGTCTGACAGGCAATCGTGCAAACGCTATTAGGTCGGATCTCGAAGATGCGGAAAAGTCGCTGAAGTCTATCAAGGCTAGAATGGAAAAGAAAACATTCTCTGGTGAGTTGTCCCATTTCATTGTCTGAAGACAGTTGCTGACTGATCTCCAGAACCACCACCAGATCCTCAGAAAACCGAGGTTGTTTTAGTAAATAAAACAATTGCAGATACTCAATTTGCGATCACATCGGCAATCCTGGATGCGTTATTGACACGGAGCGATGCGGGACCCATGACTATCCAAGCTGTCATCAACAGGCAGAAAACACTCAAGGGGAAGGCAATCGAGACGAGTGAAGCCATCATGGCTCTCGCGAAACGGTAACATCCCCTCAGGCTGTAGCAACCGAGTCTCTACTGATGGCACCGTAGGCATCAACTCACGACGCAGGTCGAGAATACGCCTGGTATTATCAACATCACGTTCTAGTCATTCTTGAACGTGTCGTTGGTCTGACAGCCTATCGGTTTATGAACTCTATGTCACGCTTTCATTAATGACTTAGCGGTACCTGTTGCAGAGTGTATACAGTCTATGCTGTAGTGGTCTTGCGATGTTGTGGACACTTCTTGATAGTATTACTATATCCATGGATACTAAAATGTCAATCGATGGTGGAACGATATGCTGCTAGTATTACGCTAAACTAGGATGTTTCTTGGTCATTAGGATAGATGACTGCTCTTGATTTGGGCCACGAGGGTTTAACTGGCTAGTACCAATATCTTCCCCAAACGCTCCGAGGGCGTAAATGGGACTGATCTAGTGACCAGAGCAGTAGGAGACAAGTCTGGTGACTTGGACTGACGGTGTCAGGTAGCTGGTAGTTTGAGAGCTATATTTGTTAGCTCCTTGTAGACCATATTCAGGCCATCATCGACATTCCAGTAGGCACATTCCTCGGTAGAGAGTCTGCCGAGCACATATGATGCCGCGTCGCCGTCACGACCAATTCCGATGCGGAACCTGTAAAAGTTGGGATCTCCGAGGGCCGCTATGACGCTTCGAACGCCATTATGACCGTTAGCTGAGCCACCAAACTTGACAGAGAGGGCCCTGGGTTTGTGTTCGAGCGAGTCGTGGATGACGATCATCGCATTCGAGACTTTGACGGTATGACGAAGTACAGTGGCGACTGCCGGTCCAGTGATATTCATGAGCGGCTCTGGTGTGTACCGTTGAGTCGGACGGAGACTGGGGGACTAGGGACGTACTTGGCTTGAAAAGAGTCAGATCGACCCGAACGTCGTCGAGGATGACATGTGAGCGACCGATGAAACCACTGAGGGCCTTGTTGGGCGACATGCGAATGCCCAGGCGAGATGCGAGGGCATCTACAATGAGATGACCGACACTACGGGAACGCGGTGAGCGACGGCGAGTCTGTCAGACGGAACGAACCTGTGTCGGGTGTTGGGAAATGGCAGATTGCCCAGACCGACGACGAGCAGTTGGGGTATTCCAGGAGCGACAGTCATGGCAAGAATGAAAGACACAAATGTAAGGATAGTCACGGTGACTCGGACCAGAACCTGAGAACCGGGGATCGCAGCATCGTATTCCCAAGCTGCCAGGTCGCTCCGCTGCTCTAGGCCACTGCATCTGCCTAACTTCGTAACACCGCCGTCCGACGTTCCTGGACCTGGACCTTACGGTGATATCTGAAGTACCACTCGACTTTGGTACTACGGTCTTTTGCGTCAACTCGTCTCATTGGCATGTCCAGCAAAACAACCTGGGGCTATTCTGTTCGGTAGCATTGATCCGCTCAGACACAGGACCATGGACCAGGACCAGGAGCAAGTCGAGTTATCGACTCACACAGGGCCATATGCGTAACGTTATGGTGGCGGGTCCAGAGCGCAATGACAAGCGCCCGCATCGCAAAGACCTTACCTTTCGTCCATTGTCGGCTCTTCAGGAGGATATGTCTCCGTTGACCGAGAAAAGATCAGAGGCACCTGTCGACGACGTCGTGGAGCTTAAGCCTGCAGAGCGTGCCAGGCTGCTACACAAGCTGGATCGGCATCTCTTGCCGCTTGTGTCTTTGCTATACCTCCTTTCGTTCCTGTGAGCTTTCGTGACTGTCTGGTGTCTGTCCGCCATCCAACCGATGCTTCGCTCCACAGAGATCGCTCGAATATTGGCAAGTACCGTCCTGCGTCCGAATCACATATCTTATGCCGTCCCTCAGGTAATGCTAGGGTTGCAGGCATGTCGACCGATTTGAAGCTCGTTGGGCTCAAGTACAACATTGCTGCTGCTGTATTCTTCGTAGGATTGTCCTCTTTTTGCACTTTGACGCAGACCAACTCTTCCCAAGGTTCTGTACGGTTTCATGGCAGTACCATCGTAGGTCGGGGTATGACATTCTCATTGTAAAGTAACATCTAGACAGAAACATGGTCCTGAATGTCGTCCGACCATCCATATGGAGTATGACCGTCATTCATCTCCCGTAGCTGTTTCTTTCTGATCAAACCTGTCCCCCTAGTACCAGGAATCATGGTCGCGTGGGGCTTAGTGATGACGCTTATGTGCCTTGTGAACACCTTTCAAGGGCTTCTTGTGTAAGTTCTACATGAATCTACGGCGCAACCTCCCTAGTGTCCACATCTATCTCATGTAGCGCACGGGTTTTCCTCGGTCTCATGGAAGCTGGTCTGTTCCCTGGCGTGACATATTACATCTCGCTGTGGTATCCGCGTGCAGATAGGGCAGTGCGTATTGCATTATTCTTTTCTGCCGCAACCGTCGCAGGTGCTTTTGGTGGTATTCTCGCGTGAGTTCTCCTTCGAATGTCTTGCATTATCGCACTCACGTGGTAAAAGCTACGCTATCGAAAGAATGGAAGGGTGTGTGATAATTTCAAAAAAAAAATTATGCTGCCGAACTTACATCCCTTCTGCAGGATTGGCGGTTTGCACGGCTGGCAGTGGATCGTAAGCAGTTCAAAATTTATGTCCCATAATACACTCACTCGGAGGGTCAGTTCTGCCTGGAAGGACTCAGTGAGCCTCGGTTGACTGCGAGGTGCGAGTGGTCGGACTCAATTTCCTGCAGCTACGATGGTCATAGCTATCGGGACATTTTTTTTCATGTATGATGTACACGCCAACGTCTGCCGGTCGTGTCTAGATGCTTAAAACCCACGTTTAGCGCCCAGAAACAGCGTCATTCCTGACAGAGACAGAAAGACACACTATTGTTACATTATTGGAGAGCGACTCGCAACATCTCGCGACACACTTCGATTTCCGGTTCGTTCTACAGGCACTCAAGGACTATAAAACTTATGTTCAAATCGGTATACACATCGGGTAAGTAAACTGAACTATATCTCGTCGTGTGGCTGCTCTGACATTTGCACGAACTACTAGTTTACTTGTTCCCATTTACGCGATTGCTCTTTTCACCCCTACAATCATCAATGAGCTCGGGTTCTCAGCTGCCAATGCACAGTTACTCTCCGTTCCTCCATTCGCTGCAGGCTGTGCATCCACCATTCTTATTGGAATATGCTCTGACGTTCACAAACTCCGTGGACCGTACGTGATCGCTGGGGCGTTCGTCTCTTTGGTCGGGTATATTGTCCTATATACTCAAAAGAGCGCTGGTGCTTCGTATGTCGGCGCTATCATCGCTGCGGTTGGTGCATTTCCCACTATTGCAGTTAACCTTGCATGGGCTGGCTCGAATGCCGGAGGTGCTTTGAAGCATGGTGTCGCCATCGCCATGGTGGTTGGTATTGGAAATCTCGGAGGGTAAGCCACACGTCACTGTCTACCAGAATCCACTATCTGATAGAAGGGAAAATAGGATCTGTTCCTCGTTTATCTACTTTGATCCTCCGAGATTCCATGTTGGCCATGGGACAATCATGGGTTGGCTGAGCCTTTCGTGCGCTTTTCTTCTGCGACCGCTATCTTCGATCGCTGATCAAATTGATGGCCAGTATCCTTTTGTCTGTATTTGCGATGTGGAATTACAGCAGGATCAACAAGCAGAAAGAAGAACAGTGCCGCGAGGGTAGAATCACAGAAGACCGCCAGGATGAATTTCGAAACATGGGGGACGAAAGCCCTCTGTTCAGATATGTCCTTTAGTTTTGCGTGCCTTCAAATCCCTTGTTGGAGTCATCTACAGTTGGTGGAATGGACGAGGAACTTGGGTTATCGTTATCATATATATATAATACGATCGAGGATTCTTAGCTTGGGGATAGGCTTCTGAACTCGGTAGTAAGCCTGCCAGCTTGCCTATGACCAGCGTAAATACCGCTTGGGATGCTGAATGACACACACCGGGTACTGTTGCTGATCCCTCGCTAGGGCCATCGTACACTGATGCATCATACGATTTCGTATGCCTTACCCACACCTGCTAACAAGTCGACCTTGGCTGTTGAACAAGTGAATCAGATCAACTTAATCGAGCCATGTCACTGCAGTCCGGCAGGAAACTCAAGTCGGACAATGATGGCTGCAGCGGTGTCGACTTGATTCTGATTGAAACCAAATTTAGGCCTACGGTTGTGCACGTGACCGGTCTAGGGATTGAAATGGACCGCCCTGTTAGTTCTCGCCTCTTGCTCTTGTACAATGTCGTCCGCGACGACGGTGACTGCAAGCCGTCTCCGCCATCGACGCCGCTCCACCACCGATGCGCATGATGTCCCCCTTCTCTCCTGTCATAGTCTGCCTCACACCCTCGAGGCTCTCGACCCATCCTCTTCTGGTTCTGCGGGACAATCGCTCGCAGCACTCAGGACCCTCCTTCTCTCATATCTTGAAGATGTAGAGAATCGCCTTTCCTCGATAGACTCGCCCATCTCAGATATCCCCGCAGCACTCAAGATCAAGGGTGAACACACCGTCGAAGATGCACGCGCTTGGGCAAGAGACGCGCTGGAGATGCTTCGTAGCATCAGATCCGATGTCTGTTCCTATCTCCCAGAGCTCCCTGACGTCCCTTCCTTGAGCCACGTTCGTGCTCAATTCTCTAATTCCTTGGCGGACACTACTTCCGTCATGGAAGATGTTCGCTCCCGCTTCTCGGATCAGCATATTTCCGTGCTATCTTCTCGGTTCCGGTCCCTTCAAGCACATTTGAGGTCAATGGATGCGCTTACGACTGACCTGCATACCTTTCCTGGCAGCACACGTTTGTCGGGCCTTTTCGAGTCGATCATGGCCTCCGACCTTGTTACCGAATTATCCGACGATGTCACCGAGGCTGAAGACATGGCCCGTGACATTGCTTGCGCTATCAGGCAGTCTCTACAGGGCTCAAAACTTATTCATTACGTAGACTTGCCGCCACAGTGGCGCAACAATCCCTTCGTCACTAGAGGGTACAGGCACGTTTTTGACACACGCACATTCTTCATGTCTTCCTCATGCCTCCCCATTTCAGGTTCATTCCGCTGGAGAGGTGGCCGCTTATCATCCTGTCTCTGTTTGCATGGCACAATGAAACACGTGCGCTTTTTCTCTTTGCTGTCCTCGCCACCTACTGATAGACGTTCAGTTAATATCCATACCCATCTTATTCCATTCGTGCTATGGCTAATCAGCTGCATTCCTATATTTAATTCATCGTCGCTTCAAGACACTCCTGAAACCGCATTCATTACGTTCGCCCTGATCTGTTTGTTTAGTAGCGTGGTATGGCATACTATGGCTGGATGTGCGCATCATGACGGTATGGATCTATGTGCTAGAATAGACTATGTCGGTATTGGATGGTGAGCACATGCTTCCCCACCAAACATCGCTAACCCGGTTGCGCAGGCTTATCAGCGCCAGCGTCGGCACTGTTGTGTACTATGGTTTCCAGTGTCATCCAAACCTGGGTCTTTTTTTCCTTGTTTGTTGCTTCCTCACAGGTGTAACCGGCAGTGTGTTTCCGTTCCTTAAATGGTTCAACGACCCAGCATATAAAGTGAGATATTCTTTGCTTCCCTCACGCTCAAAGTACTGACGGTCAGCTAGCATATTCGGATCGCGTTCTTCCTCTGTATGGCTTTCACAGCTATTGCGCCCCTCGCTTTGTTGGCATACATCCACTCACTGCACCAGATGATCGCCTACGTCGGTATGTACCTTTTATTTTACTGGCGTTCCTCTGGTTAGTCATTCGTGTCGACCATAGATCCCGTCTGGCCGTCTTTGGTCTCATATTTAGTCGGCCTCGTTTTCTACACAGCCCACATACCAGAACGTTTCCTCTCCGACCGCTTCTCCCATTGGCTTGATTGGTGTGGCGGTGGCTCACATGCCATATGGCATGCTTTCATTGTGCTCGCAATCAGCCAGCACCGGGCCGCGATAGCATCACTTCGGGATGGCATCCCTTGTGCGCTGAAAGCGCAATGACGGTGAGGGTGCCATGCCATGCGTGCTTATTTACGGACGTGTTTGTAAACTATTTGCTAGATTTATTCTCGCATCGTTCCTCTCAAAGATACATGACATTGCAAGGATTTAAGGGTACATGATGTGATTACGAGAAGAAATCGCAGTGTCTATCAGATCAATTTCGCCTCCCGCTTGGCTTGTTGCACCTGAGCCAACCGTTGGCTGCGAAGGGTCATGGTAGTGCCTTGAGCTGCTTTTTTCGTGGTCGGTGCGGGCACGGCAGGGGTCACTGTTGACTGTGATAATGATATGCGCGTGTCGTCCGAGGCGAATCCAGGGATACGGATGTTGTGGTTCCGCTCTTTAATGCACGATGAGCAGTGTACATCGAAATAACAAGCCAGCCCACCAAGATGTAACTGCAAATCCTTGACCTCGAGCGTATCGCCTCCACGGTGTTTCGCAAGCCGACAACCGAAGTTGGTCACGGAATCGATGAACTCGTCTGCAATTTGCAGGAGCAACTACCAGGTCACGTCAGAGGTGCAACAGGGCACTCGCACAAGGGGTGACATACATCCTCGACCTCAGGTTCGATCCGTACGTTGGGGTCGACGCTTGTGACGAGGTCTTGGATCGACCGCCGCATACTCTGATCGCCCGGCGTATTCTTCCTCCGCGTCCGACTGTCATCGAGCGTGAGTGATGTCGTGTCGTCGGCCCTCGCGATCTGCGAAGGCGTCCCTGTCAGCGAGACATCGCGCGCCATCAGTTCTGCACGACCACCCCACCCCGCGTAGACCGACCTGATATCCGGCCGCTAGCCATACCGCCCGTGAGCGTCGGTCGTCCTTGTTGCGCCGCCGCCCACTGGACGGGACCGGGGTTCGTCGTGTTGAGCGTCTGGCTGATGGGATAGCCATCTCCCGGAGTAGATGTGAGGACCGGCGCCGGAGAGTCACTCTTGAACGCGGACGTTGCCCCGGTCGAGGCGGTAGTCGCCGCGGGGGTCGTCGTCCCCGTCGCTGTCGTTGTCTTGGAAAGCCAAAACAGATTCAGAGACGTGAACACGTCGGGCGCGTTGACACGCTACCTTGGCTGCCGTCGTCCCCGAGGTACTCGCACCCGTGTTCACGGCGGGCTTGTACTTTTCTGCGTACTCTTTTAGCTAGCGAACAAAGGGGGGTGGCATCAATGACCGCTCGATCGCACCATGCGCAGACGCACCTGCTGGATCTGCTGAGGGTTGAGCTTCCCCTGCCGTGCGAGCTCGCCGAGTTGGCCCATGTTTTGAGCGAGGAGTTGTGCGATGCGCTCGCCGGTGATATGCTCGCCATTCTGGCTTTTGAAGGCGTTTCCGAGGGCGGTGATGATGTTCGCTGGGTTCTGCGGAGCTGGCGTAGTCGACGATTCCGACGCGTTCGTGGCCATCGCGTGCCTGCAGCTTTGTCGTCGAGCACAAGTCGAAGGCGTTTCGGCTACAACATGCGTGGGAAGAGTATTCTATAGTCGGACATCTCCTAGGACTTGAAATCTTCACCGTCCTCCTTCCCA
>JBBPUK010000049.1:67459-80678 GCA_038094635.1 Tylopilus cervinicoccineus | reverse complement strand
TTCGACGAGACAAAGGCGTTGGAGTGACACCACAAGGCAAGTAGTTAATACCTATAAATGTGAGGCGACGGAGTACAGGCTTGTCCACCAATGATTTAAGTAAAACGGGCACAAGTGTGTGGCCACCAACAAGCCACCTTTCAGGAACGAAAGAATGGCATAACAAGCAAGTAATCGTCCAAGCAAAGAATAGATGTGGATACTCCATGCTCCGGTAGTGATACGAATGATGACGGGTCGGTAGTATACAGTTGAGTCGGAATGGGTAGTGATGTGCTGGAAATTACGCGGGACGGCTAATTTACCGATGCGAGAGGTCGCCACGTCAGAGGAACTGGAAGCGAGAACCAGGATACGGTGCAGGGACAAGTGGACTGAGCCATGTAGTCGACTCCAATCGGTGCTTGTGGGGGTGAGATTCAGGCAGAGATAGCGACTGAAACGCGGCGTGGAACGACTATTCGAAGCATCTCACCATCGAATTCAGCTCTTACTTGAGCTAGTTCGGCGTCGTGACCAAAGGAAACACGGCGTTCAAAGTGACCTAGTAAACAAACTCAACCGACGAGGGTCCTGGACGAAATGGAGTGGCATACCACCCTCTGGCTCCCACGAATCTGCGACGACGTGTAGTATGCGACGTCGCTTTGTGGCGATCGTTCTACGAGGGTGCGTCAGTGAGACAGGAGAGGAGTTTGAAAGAGAGACTAGCATTCCGTCGCGAGTGAAGCCTGGTAGCCGGACCAGGAGAATATACTCGGACTGGGATGTTTCCACGGCAATCCAGGTGTTGGCAGGGGGGGAATGGCAGAGGAAGGAGTCGTACGGAGCACGGGGGTGATCACCCTGCTCGTGTGGGGAAGGGGTCATGATGACGGGTGCATCCGGTACGAGGACGGCAGGGTCAGAGGGAGGGACTGAGGACAAATCACGGGACATTGGCACAGGGACGTCGGCTGGCAGAGACGTCGAGTAGGGGGGTGGAGGAGAGGAGGGGATGGGGTCGAGATGCGACGGGGATGGGGAGTGGTGGAGGGGCATTAAGGGGGGGGTGGGCAAAGGTCTGCGCTTGGCCGGGTCTGCGGATGGCAACAGAAAGGCAGAGCCTCGTGATGGGGGGTGATCTGACGGAGGGCCTGCCACAGGGAGGGGACTGTCAGAGGACTGCGACACAGGGAGTGCGATGGGGCCTAGCTCGGTGCGGATGTCGGAGCGTGACGAGTCGCAGGGGGAGTACGGGTTCTCTGGGAAGGGGAATCGAGCGAGGGGGTGTTCGTCTGCCTTTTCGTGGGCGTCGTCGGTGTCGGGCCCATTGCGTTCTGTGCGGGCTGTGGGGAGGCGGGGGTGAGCAGGAGACGGGGGGGACGGGGGGGACGGGGGGGACGGGGAGGACATGCCTGGGGGGGGCTGGTGCATTCTGAGCAGGGAAGAGAAGGCGACACGACAGACACGGCCATGGGGGGGACTCGCGGGAGTGGCGTGGGAACCATCATGATGTCACCGTGGATCCGGTGTCCGACTCCGGTCGTCTCTGCCCTCCACCCCGACGATGCACGTCAAACGGGTCACGCTCACGTCGAAGAAGAACTGGTGGATGGGTGCGCCTCTTCTCTCCGCCGTCCATGTACTCTGCTCACCGTCCCCGCCCAGTCGAGCTCGACCAGGAGGACGCGCACCTCACCTCCTCCGCCAACTCCTTCTCCTCCGAAGACACGCGGGTCACACCAGACGACGGCCACTACCACCACCAGCTCCACGGCGCGGACAAGGATACCAAGTCGCCCAACCCGTCCATACCCGTGTACAAACCCCCGCGCCACCCCACCTCCATCTTCTCCTTCCCCACCCCCACCGCCTACTCCGCCCCACCCAACCCAACCGCGAACCTTGCCCCATGCGCACAGGGCTCCGCGTCCGTCCTCTTCAAGTCCGTGGTCAAGAAGCCCGACGTCGTGCAGCTCGAGATCAACGGAGAGATGCAGTCCAATGCCCAGGACGTCACAACCCAGTTCCTCGCAGAGCTCCGTGTCTACACAACCGTGTCGCGCCACCGCAACATCGCCGCCTTCTTGGGCTGCCTCGAGAACGTCGGCATGGTCCTAGAGTACGTCGACGGCCGCACCCTCTACGACCTCATCCGAGAGCGTCCCCCTCTATCCCGAGCAAAGAAGATAGACCTCCACAACCAGCTCCTCGATGGCCTCACCCATCTCCATTCCTATCGCTTGAGCCACGGCGATCTCTCCCTTCTCAACGTCCAGGTCACTCGTTCCTCCGATACCGTAAAACTGCTCGACTTTGGTCGCTCCGTCTCGATGGATTCGATATTCATCCCTCCCTCAGACGAACCCGTAGACCCCTTCCAGCACCTCCACCGCAAGTCTGATGCACCAGCCTCAAAAGCTCCCCAGAAAACAGTGGAACAAATCCACCCTGGCACTCGCCCTTTTGCTGCTCCGGAGGTGTTGCGTGGTGAATGCCGAGACCCACTCCTTGCCGATGCCTACAGCTTTGGTATGGTCCTTGTTTCCATTGACCGGTGTGAGGCCGTGGATCTCAAACCATGGGAGCAACGCAAGGATGTCGTGCCTGATACTCTCTTTATCGGTTGCGAAATCTTCGAGGGGCGTGCCAGAGAGTACCTGAGCAAGGTCGACACGAGGAGGAGATTGATGAAACAAGATGCAATCCCAGCTGAGATTTAATCTCTTCAAGCCGTCTTTGCGTACCCTTGTGCTAGTCAACCTAATGAATCTCTCGCCACATATCCAGAAGATCCCGTATACCCTATGACCGCCTACTCCACGTCACGCACTGCCCTGCTCACAACAACGGACTTGCCCACCATCAATCACAATTCAGTTTATCGTAGAGTGTATTATTACATGTTCTCCACCAACTCACATGTGCATGACCGTCTCCCCGTTCTACGTAGCCGTGAACGTGCGATACCACCCCATGTAAGTATGCTGGTACCCTCCGGCGATGCCCGCTGTGGTGCTTGATGACTGCACGTGCGTGAAGAAGTGCGTGGACGTCCGTGGCCCTGGCGAGAAACGTGAGGACAGGCGCGAGATATCTGGCGCAACGGTGTGCGCTGACTCAGCACACTCTTCTCGCCACTTCACTGGCGCTCACTCCTCCGACGATGGCCACCGTTCATCCCTCCCGCATGGGCCTGGTCCCACGAGATCCCAAAAAAACGGACGTCTATCCAGACCGCTATCGAGCAAGGTCGCTGTCACCACCCCACAGGTACGACAGGGATCGCGGGGAGAGGGGGAGAGAGAGAGAAAGGGACAGAGCGAGCGACCGGGAAAGCGAGAGCGAGCGAGAGGGAGGGACAAGGGGAGGAGGTGACCGGGCGAGAGAAAGGACGGACGAAAGGCGCGACCGAAGAAGAGACCGCGAAGACGACTGCACGTCACCACGGCGCAAGGATAGCCCGAGGCGGGCAGACGACAGAGACAGAGGTAGATATCGTGAGCGGGATCGAGGCGAGGACGGGGACAAGGACAAGGGCAGGAGAGCCTCTCCGGACTATGGAGACTACAAGCGCCCTGCATCTCCTGGCCCGGCAACGCCTAGCATGTATCCTAATCGCCAGCCGCGGGACGGAATGTACGAGCGGCGCAGTGGGTATGGCGGCAGCGGCAGCGAGTACTTGGAAAGGTGCACCGCGTTTTCCCCCATTGCCGGGTGTGTGTATGCTGAAATGCTGTTCATAGTCGGAGGACCCAGCGGGAAAGCTCAATGTTTAGCATCTGGCCGTCTTCGCCGAAAGCTCCTGCACGCGCATTGTATGTAATTGTTTCATGCCCTCTTATTTCTATGCTACTATCTAACTTTCCTGTAGGTCGCCCGAGCGCAGTTCTTCTCGCAGAAAATCCAAGCGGGACCGGTCAGAAACACCGTCAGACTCTTCGGACTCGGAGTCAGCACGCCGTAGGCGGGAGCGTAGGGCGCGTAAGCGCGCTCGGAAAGAAAAGGAGAAAAAGGATCGCAAAGATCGCAGGCGTCGGTCACGAAGTTATGACGATACTGAGGAAGAAGAGCGTTCAAGAGAAGGACATCGCAACCAGAGGAGCAAGAGTAAAAGTCGCCCACGAAGCCCGAGCCCGAGTCCTACACCCTCCTCTCCTGGTGAGGGAGAATGGGTTGAAAAACCTATGGTCGCGGTTCCGTTCGTCGTGACATCCCAAAGCAATATTTCAATGCCTCCGCCAGCGACCATACCGTCACATAGCGAGAAGCAAGACGAGGAAGACGACGACGGCTCAGACATGGAAGTCGGACCTCAGCCTCTGATTAAGATGACCACCTCCAAGAAGGTGGACGAGCGCGCTTATGGCGGTGCATTGCTCCGCGGCGAGGGCAGTGCCATGGCTGCCTTCTTGAAAGATGACACACAAACCCGTATCCCCCGTCGTGGTGAAATCGGCCTCACTTCGGACGAGATAGCACAATTTGAGGCTGTTGGATATGTCATGAGCGGCAGCCGACACAAACGGATGAACGCCGTTCGCATGAGGAAAGAAAACCAGGTCATCAGTGCAGAAGAGAAGAGGGGTATCCTCAAGTTACAGAGAGAAGAGAGGGAGAGAAGAGAGGCTATACTTAGGGAGGAATTTAGCGAACTCGTGCAGGAGAAGCTCAAGGAGAAGCTTAAAGGGCCGGAAGTGAAGCAAGCAGTCACCTAAGCCATCAATATTTTTGAATGTATCGACCACACTAATTATGACGATCGGTTCCATGCTTTCTCGGAGCTAATATACCGTATCAGTAGTAGTGTCGTTTAGAGTTCATCGCGCTTGCCAGGCTGTATGCCCATGAGTTCGGTCGTGAATACCAGAGCGGCATCCGGAGGAATAAGTCCGCCAGCTCCACGGCTCCCTGCAGGGCAAACACTTCAAGAAACGCGGAGTGCACACAGTCACAATGGACGAACCGTAAGCCAAGTCAGAAGGGATAGTCAGAGTCCGCTTCTCTCCGACACAGGCACCCTCGAGGCCTTGGTCCCAACCACGGATCACGTGACCGGCGCCAACTAAGAAAGAACAATTAGCGTTGTACGCGTGCGAAGCTGATGTGCAGAGGACACACGCTTGAAGGAGAAGGGTTTGCCCCGGTCGAAACTATGGCACCTACGTGACTACGAGCATACTCGGGTATTATGAAAGAACGTACCTCGAGTCGAATTTAGTTCCATCGTCAAACAGAGTGCCGGTCTGAAACATATCGTACGTAGCACCGGTCAGAACAGCAACAATCGACCTTTTGTAGACTCACGTAGTGCACAAAGACGGTGTCCCCATTGAATGCCTTCTCGGGGCAAACCTCGGGCATGAAAGTGGTCTCAATCTGGAGCGTAGTGGGCTTTGCTGCAAGGGCGCAAACCGCCACTGCCAACAGCGACAACCAAGCTCTGAACAGCTGCATTGGGGCGATGAGAGAGAACCCGTACGTGTTCTTTCACAAAGCGACACGTGACTAAGGTGCCGTGAGTTTCCGCTGAGTCAGCAACTGTACAGCGAGAGTCGATTCGTAAACCTTAATACCCATCACAGCAGTCGACTCCAATTCCGACGAACAAAATGGTGAGACAATACGAGGTCGTAGCGTGTCTGTTCTAATCATATGTTCAGCCTTCGCAAAAGACGTTCCGCACGAAAAGGATCCTCGCCAAGGCTGGCCGCCAGAACCGGTGAGCAAATGCACCTGAATGCATGAGGACGGACGGTTAACTGACATTAAATACTCTAGGCCAATTCCCCAGTGGTTCCGTCTAAAGACGGATACAAAGATTCAAGTACGCATCGCTGATGGTGATGCCATGTCTTCAGAGCGTCTGATGATGACCCCGTTTCACAGTACAATGCCAAGCGTCGTCACTGGCGGCGCACCAAACTCAATATCTAGACATCATCTCTAGGAGGGCGACTGCAAGGGGACAGGCAGCTGGAGATATGTCGACGGACCCGCACCATGTCAATGTACCACTCGCACGTGCAACCATGGCTCTTTGCCTTTGAGTCCTTGGGCCCGCGTCGTTGGAGAACCTTGGGGCGATTCGGTTGGTGTGTGTTCCTGAACCCTGCAAGTGAGATGGCGATCCCGACACCAGTAGACCGTTGTGGGTGGACAAGGAGCATGTACACTCCTCTGGACGGCCATTGGCCTGGCATGCAAAGTTGATCCTGGACAAACCCGTGCAACTATCGGAGCGATAGCCGAGTAGACGAGTTTATCCACCTCGTGTGATGATCAGAATATCGTATAACGAGTTGGCCATGTCCGCTGAGCTTCGCTGAACGTCAGTCGTAACACGATGGTTGTGGTTGTGGTTGTGGTAGTAGCGTGATGTCAACGTGTCCACCAACACTGCTTCCGAAGTGGCGCGGCTCGTCCCAACACACCAACCATAATCCTGACGACTCAAGACCCTCTTTACGGCGCTATCTTGGTGCACAATGTCCCTTATCGTTGCCATCTTTTCGCTCGTGTTTCTGACCGAACTTGTATCGTGGATCGGCAAATCAGTTCTACTCGAATTTGTACGTCGACTCTGTGTGTTTTAAAGTTCCAGCTTGAAGACACCCCTAGGCTTGGGGTCTCTACTGCAGAGTGTTTATGAATGACCAGTATGCAAGACAGCGCCAGCTCAAAGTCGAGCTGCTCGCCACGAAGAAAGAACTCATGCAGACCAGCGCTCAAGATCAATTTGCCAAGTGGGCAAAATTGAGACGTAGTGTCGACAAGGGAATAGCAGAGCTTGAAAGGCTGAGTGAGCGTCAATTCTCCTGCCCAGCTCATGTTGCACGCTTGCAGCATGGTGTCTGCACACGTTTCTCGCGACTCGCTCTGACGCCCCCTCCCAGACAGCGACCTTGCCACTATCAGAACCGCTTTCTCTGCCAAGTTTAACGGTCTCGTATGGGTCCTGACGACGGGGCTGCAGTTCGCTATCGGGTGGTGGTACAGGAAGTCTGCCGTGTTTTACCTGCCACCCAACTGGTTTGGTCCTCTCGCGTGGACTCTTGCGCTCCCATTTGCACCGCCAGGTACATAGTTTCTCGCATTCGTCAATGGACCCGTGGCCACGTCTACCTCTAGGTTCCGTCAGCGTGGGGGTATGGCAAATGGCATGCCGCAGGGTGATCAAGGTGGGAGAGCACACCGTTAAAAATATCATGGGTGAGTGACTGGCTCGTCACCAAATATAATACTCACATCACCTTTCGCTATCAGCGCTGCCGTCGGACCCTGTGGCCGTAGCAGCGGAGACACGCACCGAGAACAAGTCGTAGACACGGGATCGGGACACACGAGAGCGTGCGGAGAGTGGTCTGGTGGTCGTGATCACGTGTGTATGCTCGGGTCGCGGAATGTGATGAGGATTGCCACGACGGATCAGCGGAGCACGCATTATGTAAGACAAGAGACGCGATCGCACATGATATCAGGGGAGCGGGCGAACGGAGTCCCGTCGAGTCTTATAAGCCCGTGCCCTGCTCCGTCCTCTCTCCGAACAGCGGATCTCGCGAGCATGTCCGCTAGCGTGCAGATTCTGTCGCGCGTCGCCCCAGAGGCACAGGCCCAGATCCTGACGGATGGCGCGCTGGCCTTCCTCGCCGCCCTCCACAGGATCTTCGAGTCCACCAGGCAGAATCTCTTGGTCGCCCGCGACGTTGCTCAACGCAGGCTCGACTCGGGCGTCCCCCTCGACTTCCCGCCGGAAACCGCCCACATCCGTGCGGAGCCTTCGTGGCACTGTGTGCCTCCTGGTCCCGGTCTCGCGGACAGACGCGTCGAGATCACCGGCCCAACCGACCGCAAAATGGTCATCAACGCCCTGAACAGCGGTGCCAAAACCTTCATGGCTGACTTTGAAGGTCCATCCCATCAGCATTCCGTTCCTCCGTCCTTTGCTGATGCCCACGTTGCGTAGACTCCAGCGCCCCGACCTTTGCAAACATGCTCAACGGACAGGTTAATCTCCGCGACGCCATCAGACGTCAGGTTGATTTTGTGTCCGGCGGAAAGTCCTACAAGCTTGTCAGCAACCCCGCCGTTCTCCTGATCCGGTATGCGGGCTGATTACCTCTCTCGAAAACTGTCGACTTACACCCCCCCACAGACCTAGGGGTTGGCACCTGGACGAGACTCGCGTGACCATCGACAAGGCTCCTGTGTCTGCGGCGCTGTTCGATTTCGCACTCTTCTTCTACCACAATGCTCACGAGCTCGTCAAGCGCGGCTCTGGCCCTTATTTCTACCTTCCAAAGATGGAACACTATCTCGAGGCTCGTCTCTGGAACGACGTGTTCCTCTTCTCCCAGTCGTACCTTGGAATCCCCCACAACACCATCAGGGCCACCGTTTTGATCGAGACACTCCCAGCTGCATTCCAAATGGAGGAGATCCTCTTCGAACTCAGGAATCATTCTGCCGGCCTCAATTGCGGAAGGTGAGGCTCTCCCATCGTTCATCCCTTGTGTGAGCGATCATCCGACTTATCTACGTTCAGATGGGACTACATCTTTAGTGCCATCAAGAAGCGCAGGGCCGACAGGGGTGCGGTTCTGCCGGACAGGAAGGATGTCACCATGACCGTTCCATTCATGGACGCATATGTGCGTCTCCTTATCCAAACTTGTCACAAGTACGGCTTCAGCACTCGTTGCCTGTGTAAGAATGTGTTGACACTGGTTACAGAAGGAAGGTGGCCGCCATGGGCGGCATGTCTGCGCAGATTCCTATCAAGAATGATCCAAAGGCGAACGAGATTGCCATGGAAAAGGTTAGAGCTGACAAACTTCGCGAGGTCATGGCTGGGCATGATGGTACTTGGATTGCCCATCCACTCATCAACGAGATCGCCCGCAAAGTATTCGATGAGCACATGTTAGGCCCGAACCAGGTGGGTCCTTGCTCTGCCTCTCTTCAGTCTCGCAATCAACGTGGTTCCGCAAAAGTACTATGTTCGCCGAGAAGACGCCAGAGTGGCGGCCGCCGATCTCCTCAACACAAACGTTCCTGGGAAGGTCACCAAGGATGGTGTTCGCGGCAACGTCTCTGTCGCATTGGCGTATTCTACAGCATGGATTGGTGGTAACGGTTGCATTCCTGTCAACTACTTGATGGAGGATGCAGCCACCGCTGAAATTGCGCGTGTCCAACTGTGGCAATGGGTCAAGTACGCTGCGCGAATGGACAATGGTGAACCTATCACGGTCGAGTTCCTTGACCAAGTCATTGAAGAGCAAGGACCGACCATCAAGACCATCGTCCCTGGTATCAAGGAGGATCACCTCAAAATTACGACCGCCTACTTGAAAGGCCAGATTAGACAAGAGTGGCCTAGCGAGTTTCTCACAAGTGATCTGATGCCCTTCTTGACCATGGCTGACGGTGTGGAAATGAAATGGCAGAAGAACCTCTTGTAAATTTATCTGCGCTCGTTCCGTTTCATCGTCTCTGTAAGACCAACCTCGAGGACTGGGTGTGTTGCATGTACATTATAGTTTGATTTTTCAGTCTCTTACTGCCAGTAATTGATTCAACTCGACTGCCCAAAGTTCTGCTCTGCATCCTGTGTTGCTATTGTGATCTAAGGCGATCTCCGCGAGCACTTATGCCTTGGAGACATAGACCTTGACCCCCTGCGCCAACGCACGACTATACGGACAAGCCTGGACAAGAGCACGATGCAAACGTGAGCGTTCCAGCTGTTCTGCAAGGCTCAGCGCATAGCATACCTCATGACCAGCTTTGATGACCTCTTCGTCCTCTACGCCTTCGACCTTGATATCCACCGCAATCCCAAATCCGCCGATCCGCTCCGCCTCGCCAAGGTGGACACTGGTATGAATCACGGCATTCTTGACCGTGTCGCTCTTACCTAGGCGACTCGCCATCATTTGCAACGCACCAAGGAAACACGCTGTCATCCGTGTCATCTGTGAGCGACAGCGCGAAGTAGAGAGACGGTGATAGAGGGGACATACATGCATAGCCCATCGCGAAGAGCTGCTCAGGGTTCGTTCCATCGCCTGGCCCGCCCAATGCCTTGGGGCCGCCGAGTTTCAACGCCAACGGCGTCTCATCGGCAGAGTGGACCTCTCCGTTGCGTCCCTTGCCTGCGGCGCGTGCAGTCGCAGTGTACTGTATTCGGTTAGAGAGTGTTCAGATACCAGGGAGAACCCGGACGCCACAGATGCAGCTACCTTGATGTTCTTCAAAGTTATTGTCGAACGTCCGGCGGCGTCCGTGGCATACAGGCGTGCCGGGGACACCGCTGCACGGCGTGATACACTGAGAAGCAGGCGAGATGAAGTGGCGAGCATTTCTATCAGTACTAGTTCTGGATGGTGTCAATATATGCACTCCGACTACAGTGGCTGACGCGCGCCGTCTCTGTCTTGTCTCCAAGGCAGTGTCCTTCAAGCCTGTCAATCATTGGTGTACGCTCAAATTTTCTGCATCTATGCAGTGCATCGATGTGATCTCGTCGAGCACAGAGTCATGATACAGAAATTGGGACCGTCGCGCTGAGCGAGCCCTTTTCGACTGTTGTCGCCGGGTATTATCATGGCAAGTGTCTATTTACGTCACTGGACGAGGTCATTGTTTCATCACTGTGCGAAGTTCCTCTCACTGCCCCCATGCCATCCATGCCAGAACCAGAAGCATGTTTATTGTAAGACCCTGGTTTGCTAGGCATATGTCACACCTCGTTCGTAACAATTCCATTTGCCGGAATAGACTAAACGAAGCGCATAACGTCAGTTCTGCCCGAATATAAAACAGCTAGCGAAATGGCAAACGCGTACCTAGAGCACCAAATCTTCTATTGTTTTCTCCCCCTCACGCTCCTTTCTAATTTCAACGTCGCCGACGAGCATGCTTCCGCTGGCCCAGACAGGTCAAAGTGTAGATACCCTGACAAGTGCTGTCAACAAAGAAGACAATGCAACTCTCATTGAGGACGCCTGCGATGTCGCGGGACTCCGCCCAGCAGAGCGTGCTAGGCTGCTACGCAAACTAGACTGGCACCTCTTACCTCTAGTGTCTCTGCTGTACCTTCTTTGCTTCTTGTGAGTTGTGGCGAACGTCAGCCTGCCTGAGTCTGACTTACTTTGCTCTCTAGAGACCGCTCGAATGTCGGCGAGTATTACGCTGCATCTTCATGTCGAGCCACGGTCTCATGTTGACTACCAGGCAATGCCAAGGTCGCAGGGATGTCGGCTGACTTGCACCTCGTTGGACTCAAGTACAACATTGCTGCCGCCGTCTTCTTCGTGGGTTTTCCGTCCTTGCATTTTTGGAGCGTGACCAACACATTCTCAGATTCTTTACAGTCTCTGGGAAGTCCCATCGTGAGTCGGATCAGCTTAGTCTCGTTCTGCGACATAGACTTTGTATGCAGAAACATCATCCTGAAGCTTTTCCAACCATCCAAATGGAGTATGACAACTACTTATCTCGCGTGACTTTCGTCCTCTGATTAAATTTGTAGTACCGGCGATCATGGTTGCATGGGGTCTAGTCATGACGCTCATGTGCCTTGTAAACACGTATCACGGTCTCCTTGTGTAAGGGTTTGGACGATTTTGTCGCTTACTTCCCTGACACTCGTCCCAAATTCAATTAGTGCACGAACTTTTCTCGGTCTCGCCGAGGCTGGATTATTCCCGGGGGTTAATTACTATCTTTCACGGTGGTATCCGCGCTCGGACAGGGGATTGCGCATTGCAATATTCTTCTCTGCCGCAACCCTTGCGGGTGCTTTTGGTGGCCTTCTCGCGTGGGTGCTCTTTCGAATTTCACATCAACTTGCAGCTTATTTGTTAAAAGCTACACTATTGAAAAAATGGAGGGGTGCGTGCCACTCAAAAAGTTCTCTTCTGCATAGCTTATTGGCCTATGGCAGGATCGGAGGCCTTCATGGGTGGCAATGGATCGTGAGCAATCTTTAAGCATCTCTAGTGCAACGTGCTCATTTAATGTGGTCAGTTCTGCCTGGAAGGGCTTGGTGAGCCTCCTGTTTGTCGTGGGGTGCCTGCTATTGAACTTGCATTTCTGCAGCTACTATGATCATAGCCGTCGTAGCATTCTTTTTCATGCATGATGTACGGCCAATGTTTACTTGGTTCATGTAGATGCTTACTGTCGCATATTTAGTACCCGGAGACAGCGTCATTCTTGACTGAGGCGGAAAGACACAATGTCATTGCGTTATTGAAGCATGACTCGCAAAATCTCGCGACGCACTACGACTTCCAATTCGTTCTACAGGCGCTCAAAGACTATAAAACTTACGTTCAAATTGGCATATATACTGGGTATGTAAATTGAATCACCTTTCGTCTAGCGGTTCTCAGACATTTTCATGGACTGCTAGTTTGCTCCTCACCGTTTATGCAATCGCTCTTTTCACCCCTACAATTATTGATGAGCTCGGTTTTTCCGCTGCTAATGCTCAGTTACTTTCGGTTCCCCCTTTTGTTGTGGGCTGTGTATGTACCATTCTTGTTGGAATATTTTCTGACATCCAGAAAATACGTGGGCCATATGTGATCGGTGGAGCATCTGTCTCTTTGATTGGGTATATTATCCTATACACCCAGACGAAAGCTGGTGCTTCATATGTTGGCACCGTCCTCGCTGCGGCTGGTGTATACCCGACTATTGCTGTTGCCATCACGTGGGCTGCCTCGAATGCCGGAGGAGATATGAAGCGTGGCGTCGTCATTGCCATGGTCAATGGAATGGGGAATTTGGGAGGGTAGGCTGCGAATTCTTTTCAGTACGAGTCTAGTTTGACAGAAACGACGACAGCATCTGTTCCTCCTTTGTTTACCGTGACCCTCCAAGATTCCACATTGGCCACGGGACAATCATGGGTTGGCTAAGCCTCTCGTACGCCCCTATTTTATGGCTGCCGTTATTTTTCTGCTGACCGACTGCAGTATACTTTTGTGCGCATTTGCGATGTGGGACTACAGCAGAATCAACAAGCAGAAAGAAAAACGGTGCCGCAAGGAGGGAATCACAGAGGATCGCAAGGACGAGTTTCGGAACATGGGGGACCAAAGCCCTCTGTTCAGATACACCCTTTAGCCTACATCGTATTTATTTGATCGTCTGCACACTTTGGACCGCGTCTAACTTTACAGCCCGTTTACAGAGTATTTATCCCGTCACGTTTTTTTGTCTT
>JBBPUK010000049.1:17656-61735 GCA_038094635.1 Tylopilus cervinicoccineus | reverse complement strand
ACGAATCGTCCCTGGGCAATATCTCGCCACTGATCCCAAGGGTCGCAGCGTCATGATTTCCGCGGTAGAGAAGGCGAAGCTTGTATACATCCTGAATCGAGATGCTGCGGCCAACCTGACAATTTCGTCGCCATTAGAAGCGCACAAAAACAATGCGATCATACACCACGTTGTGGGTCTTGATGTCGGGTTTGAAAACCCCTTGTTTGCTGCGCTCGAGGTCGATTACACAGAGTCTGACCAGGACCCAACCGGCGAGGCCTTCAACAATGCTGAGAAAGTGCGTCGTTCTTTTGTCCTCGCAAGACATACACTTTACGAACCTCCTCCAGATGCTTACTTACTATGAGCTAGACTTAGGCCTCAACCATGTTGTTCGGAAATGGAGCGAGCCCACTGATCCACGCGCAAACCTCCTCGTCCAGGTTCCTGGGGGCCAAGTCGCGTCAACCGATCGATTTGATGGGCCTTCTGGTGTCCTTGTTTGTTGTGAAGACCACATCATATACCGGCATATGGACAAACCACAGCACCGCGTTCCTATCCCTCGACGGAGACATCCGCTTGAAGATCCGTCACGAGGGGTTATAATCACTGCAGCCGTTATGCACAAGATGAAGGTTTGTTGTGTAATGATTCAGGTCTCGCATCCTCAGTTCACGCTGTTCAAGGGTGCCTTCTTCTTTCTTCTTCAAAGTGAAGACGGCGACCTGTTCAAGGTCACGATAGATCATGAAGAAGATGAAGTTAAAGCACTAAAAATCAAGTATTTTGACACTGTACCTGTGGCTAGCAGCCTCTGTATTCTCAAATCTGGTTTCCTTTTTGTCGCATCCGAATTTAGCAACCAGTGAGTTCATGCCTCCGTCCTCTGGTTGATAACTCATCCTTGCATAGTTATCTTTATCAGTTCCAAAAATTGGGTGACGATGACAACGAGCCCGAGTTTAGTTCGACTTCTTACCCCTCGTTTGGCATGGTTGATCCAACTGCCCCATTGCCACACGTTCATTTCCGGCTTCACCCTCTGGATAACCTGGCTCTTGCCGACGAGTTAGAATCATTAGATCCTATATTGGATTCGAAAGTGATGAACATTCTGCCCAACTCGGATACTCCCCAAATTTTGGCGATTTGTGGTCGAGGCGCGCGCAGTTCATTTCGGATGCTGAGACATGGTCTCGATGTAGAGGAGACCGTCAGCTCTGAGCTTCCAGGCATTCCTAACGCTGTCTGGACGACCAGACAGCGTGAAGAGGGTGAGTGCGTGCACATGTCCATCGGCTATATCGAATTTACCTCCTCGCAGACGAGTTTGATTCGTATATTATCCTCTCCTTCGTCAATGGCACACTCGTACTGTCCATTGGCGAGACGATTGAAGAAGTTCAGGATACTGGTTTCCTCTCATCAGCTCCTACTCTCGCAGTACAACAAATCGGGGCAGATGCCCTTCTCCAAGTCCACCCTCATGGCATTCGGCATGTCTTAGCAGATCGACGTGTTAATGAGTGGCGTGTTCCTGATCGTAGAACTATTGTTGCGGCCACGACGAACAAACGTCAAGTGGTTGTCGCACTGAGCTCTGCAGAGCTAGTCTATTTCGAACTTGACTTGGATGGTCAACTCAACGAGTACCAGGATAGGAAGGCAATGGGATCAACAGTTCTTGCGCTGAGCGTTGCAGAGGTCCCTGAAGGCCGTCAGCGAACGCCTTTCTTGGTGCGTTGAAAAAAAGTTCTGTGTCCCGCAGTTGCTGGAGATCCCCTGTTCACACAGGCCGTCGGATGTGAGGACCAAACTGTTCGCATCATCTCGTTGGATCCAGAAAACACTCTAGAAACCATCAGCTTGCAAGCTTTGACTGCGCCACCATCTGCAATCTGCATAGCCGATATGTTAGACGCGAGCATAAATAAAAGTCACCCAACGATGTTTGTCAACATTGGTTTGCAAAATGGCGTTCTCCTTCGGACAGTCCTTGATCCGTTGAACGGTCAACTTACCGATACTCGCACACGGTCAGCCCCGATATTACTCCAGCTTATTAGCTTTCTGATCCTCCTACAGCTTCTTGGGAACGCGCCCTATCAGACTCATTCGAGTCCAGATACAGAAAAATCCTGCCATCCTTGCCCTCTCATCGCGGTCATGGATCAATTACACGCACCAAAATCTCATGCATTTCACCCCTCTGATATTTGAAAACCTCGACTATGCTTGGAGTTTTTCCGCAGAACTCAGTCCAGAGGGTTTGATCGGTATTACGGGGAGTATTCTTCGGTAGGTGTCCATTCCTTTTCGGCAAATCCAAGATGCGAACAGAGATTCGGATGATACCTCTGAAGAGGACATGCCGAAAAGAGAATAAATACCAATTGTTCCTACTGAAATTTTTAACCGTTCACCCTGAGCAACTATGACCGCTAATATTGTCTATTGTCTAGCATTTTCCAGATACCAAAACTTGGAATGAAGCTCAAGCAAGACTCCATCCCGCTCTCGTACACGCCTCGCAAGTTTATATCTCATCCAACCAATCGCTACCTTTATCTTATAGAAGGTGACCATCGCGTCATGGGGGAAGAAGCGGTCAACAAGCGCCTGCAACAACTTGTGGGTGAGCCGTTATTGTTAATGTATCATGGTTCTATGTTTTCCATAGAGCGAAGCTGGCAAGATGATTGACCAGGAGTTGCTCGAGCTTCCTGCGGAAACTTTCGGTCGATGCAAGGCATCCGCGGGAACATGGGCATCGGCAATTCGTATCATTGATCCAGTGGAGGTGTGTGGACCCCTAGTGACCTACCAACATTCGCTCAATGAATTACAGTCGAAGACTATTGCCCTGATTCACTTAGACAACAACGAAGCGGCGTTTTCTCTGGCTGTTGTTCCGTTCACCGCTCGAGGGGGGGAACTACATCTCGTCGTCGGCACAGCATCTGATACGTTCCTTGCCCCTCGATCATGCACAAGTGGTTTCCTGCGAACATACAGATTTGTTGAGGATGGCGCAGGTCTAGAACTTGTGCATAAGACGGAAACGGATGATGTTCCCTTGGCAGTCATGGGCTTTCAAGGTCGACTCGTAGCAGGCGTGGGCAAAGCACTCCGCATTTATGAGATTGGCAAGAAAAAGCTTCTCCGCAAAGCTGAAAATAAGGTTGGTTTACCTACTCTGGCGGGTCTGTCCATGATCTCTTATCATGATGAGCAGACGTTCTCTTCAGCTATCGTAACACTCAACACACAAGGATCCAGGATTCTTGTTGGTGACATGCAAGATTCAATATTTTTCGTTGCCTATAAGGCTCCAGAAAACCGGCTTCTTATTTTTGCTGATGACATGCAACCACGATGGATCGCCTCGGCAACAATGGTCGATTATTGTACTGTCGCAGCAGGTGATCGGTTTGGGAACATATTCGTCAATCGCCTCGATGCCAAGGTTTCAGAACAAGTAGACGACGATCCCACAGGAGCTGGCATATTGCATGAGAAAGGGCAGCTGATGGGTGCTCCACACAAGACGAAGATGATCTGTCACTTCCATGTTGGCGACCTTGTGACGTCAATACACAAGGTATCACTGGTCGCAGGTGGGCGCGAGGTCCTCCTGTACACAGGCTTGCATGGCACCATTGGAATACTAGTCCCCTTCGTATCAAAGGAGGATGTGGATTTCATCTCGACACTGGAGCAGCACATGAGGACAGAACAGGGCAGTCTAGTGGGACGTGATCACCTTGCATGGAGGGGTTACTACGTCCCCGTAAAAGCCGTCGTGGATGGGGACCTCTGCGAGACATATGCTCGGCTACCTGGATCGAAACAAAGCGCCATTGCTGGTGAGTTGGACCGGACTGTCGGAGAGGTGTTGAAAAAACTGGAGCAGCTGAGGATCACTGCGAGTGGTTTCTGATCTGGGATGGCCTTCCTTTGTTATTCTATCTTACGCCCTGCTGTACTCTATGTTCTTGCAATGATGTTATGTTTTCCAATGTCCAATTGTTCAACCTTTGAGCCCGGCGGGTCAATGGCTCCACGACGAGGATACTGGTCGATTGGAGAACCAGCTGTCTGACGATCACCGTGACTTGTGCCTAAGACGCCGGCACTCAAGTTCAGGCGGCCGTGCCAACTTGAACTCTAGATGAAACAGTGAAACGTTCAATTAACCCAGCGTAGTTCGTGAGAGCAACTACAGTGAGATCGAAACATTGCGATTGAGCAGGCCCGGATATGTCGAGTCGGTAGTATTCCATCCCAAGACTCATTAGCTGTAGCGTCAACTCGGTCGAAGGACAGTAGGCTCGCTATTCCCTATTCCCGAGCCAAATATCTAAGCGTCATTCTCGCTATCGCAACTCGTTTTCTACGAAGGACATCCTAATTCTACCGACTAAACGGAACTAGACTCGGCCAAACGTCGGCAGAACCTTGTACAATGATATTTGACACAAGATAAGGGACGACTTGAAGTACATGCTGAGCCGTACATTACTACGAGTATGTATGCATTTGATGAGCAGCACGATACAATTTATAGAGTGAGGACATAAGGCAACGGTCAGTGACTACGAGATGCAAAAGACAGTCGAGGATTTTTACTTTCGTGATCTGATGGATGAAGGGGAAGGAGCATGTCAATATGTAATTGTTCGAGTAAATATATAGAACAAAGCGGCGGAGAAGAAATCGCCCAAGTAGTTTAGTCAGCACGCTGTTTACCCTTCCGGTCTGCAGATGATGCTCCGATGCGAAACTTCTTGGACGGGCTGGAGGGAAGTCTGTTAGGTTCATATAGAACCTCGATCTTCCGTATGATGGCCAGATGTTGTATAAAATAACATCTGGTTTGAACTAATCACAAAGAAAGACAAGGTAGCAAAAGATAGTGGCGTTCGTGCTGCGACTACAAAATTCAGAAACTTTGTGTAGTTTGGTAAAAAAAAATTCCACGTCAGCAAATCCTGTCTACCCAGTCATAGTTCTCCCCAGTGACTTTGTAAACAAGGTAATTCCAACAAAAGATTTGCGGATACGTAAAAGCTAAAGGGTATATCTGAATAGAGGGCTTTCGTCCCCCATGTTTCGAAATTCATCCTGGCGGTCTTCTGTGATCCCACCCTCGCGACACTGTTCTTCTTTCTGCTTGTTGATCCTGTTATAATCCCACATCGCGAAAGCAGATAAAAGGATCCTGGTCATCAAATTGGTCAGCGTTCAAATATGGCGGTCGTAGATTAAAGGCGCACGAAAGGCTCAGCCAACCCATGATTGTCCCATGGCCAACATGGAATCTTGGTGGATCAAAGTAGATAAACGAGGAACAGATCCTATTTCCCTTCCGTTAGACGTGAATCTTGGTGGACGGTAACGTGTGGTTTACCCTCCGAGATTTCCAATGCCAATCACCATGGCAATGACGACGCCACGCTTCACATCTCCTCCTGCATTCGAGCCGGCCCATGCAAGGTCAACGGCAATGGTGGGAAACACACCGACTGCTGCGATGATGGCGCCGGCATATGAAGCACCAGCGCTCTTTTGAGTATATAGGACAATATACCCGACCAAAGAGACGAACGCCCCAGCGATCACGTACGGCCCACGGAGTTGGTGAGCGTCAGAATAGATCCCAACAAGAATGGTGATTGCACAACCCGCGACGAATGGAGGAACGGAGAGTAACTGTGCATCGGCAGCTGAGAACCCGAGCTCATTGATGATTGTAGGGGTGAAAAGAGCAATTGCGTAAACGGGAACGAGTAAACTAGTAGTCCATGCAAATATAAAGATGATTGCATAATAGAAGACAGTTCGATTCACATACCCAATGTATATACCGATCTGAACATAGGTTTTATAGTCCCTGAGCGCCTGTAGAATGAATTGGAAATCGTAGTGTGTCGCGAGATTTTGCGAATCATTCCTCAATAGTGTGATAATGGTATGTCTTTCTGTCTCAGTCAAGAAGCTTGCTGTCTCTGGGTACTAGACACGGGTTTGTAAGCAGACGCAGGGGTAGGGAAGACGTTGACACATACATCGTGCATGAAAAAGAATGCTCCGAAAGCTATAGCAATCGTAGCTGCAGGAAATTAAGTTCAATCATTCGCATCTCGCGATGAATTGGAGGCTCACTGAGTCCTTCCAGGCAGAACTAACCCCCCCCCCCCCCCCCCGGTGAGTATATTGCGGGACAAAAGTTTTGAACTGCTTACGATCCACTGCCAACCGTGCAAACCGCCAATCCTGTAGAAGGAATGTAAGTTCGGCAGCATAGAATCTTTTTGAAGTTATCACACACCCTTCCATTCTTTCGATAGCGTAGCTTTTACCACGTGAGTACGATGATGCAAGACATTCGAAGGAGAACTCACGCGAGAATACCACCAAAAGCACCTGCGACGGTTGCGGCAGAAAAGAATAATGCAATACGCATTGCCCTATCTGCGCGCGGATACCACAGTGAGATGTAATATGTCACGCCAGGGAACAGCCCAGCTTCTGTGAGACCGAGGAAAACTCGTACACTACATGAAATAGATATAGACGTTAGGAAGGTTGCGCTGTAGATTCTTGCAGCACTTACACAAGAAGCCCCTGATAGGTGTTCACGAGGCACATGAGCGTCATCACTAGGCCCCATGCGACCATGATCATTGGTACTACGTGGGCAAGTTTGATCAGAGGGGAACGGCCACGTGCAAGCGAATGACGATCATACTCCATCTGGATGGTCTGAAGAGCTTCAGGATGATGTTTCTGTTTGTGTGTTATTTCACAGAATAAGAGTATGCTGCCGCGACTCACGATGGTACTTCTGCGAAACTGTATAAAACCTTTGGGAGCGTTGGTTATGCTTCAAAACCATAAGAAGAGAAACCCCACGAAGAAGACAGCAGCGGCAATGTTATACTTGAGCCCGACTAGCTTCAAATCGGTCGACATGCCTGCGACTTTAGCATTGCCTAAGAGGTGGCATGAGACGTATGATTCAGCATAAACTCAGACGTAGGACGGTACTCGCCGATATTCGAGCGATCTCTGGAGAGCAGAATGTCGGTCAGATCGCGGGGGGCCACCAGACACTCACCAGAACTCACAAGAACGAAAGGAGGTATAGCAAGGACACAAGCGGGAGGAGATGCCAATCTAGCTTCCGTAGTAGCCTAGCACGCTCTGCAGGACTGAGCTCCACGATATCGCCGACGGGTATATCCTTCTGATTGTTGACATGGTCTGTCTCTGTACTTTCCTTGGTAGATGGAGACATATCCTTTTGGGGCGCTAAAAATGCATGGGAGGGAGGAAACGTGGTGCTTCACGTCGAGCGCTGGTTAAGTACTGCATCTATGCCTTACACGTACAATATTTTGTAAGTCACGGTTGTCAAGACTCGATTTGTCACTGGTCCATGGCCCTGTCCGAATGCTATTATTGTAAGTGGAGTTAGTGCTACTGAATAGAAGAGCCTCAAGCAGTTCTGCTGGATGTCAACTCGGAGATTAGTAGACGGTGGTCCCCAAAAATTCAGGCATAACCGCTCATGGATCGCGAACGTCGGACGGCGAGACCTCAGAGTTCGACAGGTACAAAGCCCAGCGGCTTAACGTTGGGTGTCAGTCGGAAGAGGTTAAAGGATTTTATTATGTAATGTCCCGAGTCGAGACCCTCGGCTGCACACGATCAACGTCAGGACTGTAGTAAGACTCGCATGAAATATATGTAGAGAAGAACATAACATAACTCTACAACGCGTTGACCAGGTTATGAGTCAGAAATCGTCAGGAGCACCAAATGTTCCACCTTTGGTCTTCAAATTCTTTTTGGCCCCTCGCTTAGTCCCCGTACCGCGAGTGCTTCCTCCCCGAGCGCGAGGTGCCTTGCCTCCCCTTGTCGAGGTCGATCTAGAACGCTTGGACGGCCCGCCATTGTCCGGACAGTCTTCACCGATTAGCTCGTCCAGCCAAAGAAACAAAAGTATCGAATACCTGTTGTCCAATGCCCTGTCTGACCGCATTTAAAACACTCGTCACTTGCGGATACGCCACCTCCCGCCCGTGGTTTACCTCCAGTGGATCTAGAGGCTGGGCCCGTAGCCACTCCGGGACAAGCTGTCCAAGAATTCGGGTCATTCGCTTAAGCAAACTGTTACACACGTCGAATTTATTACCGTTGCTAAAATGGCCCCCTTCTCCACATTTGAAACAAGCCGCTGATGCATTATTGGGCCTTGGTGCTCCGTGGCTTGTGGAGCGGCTTGACATCCCACCGCTTGGACACGCTGAGATTGAGATGAGCAATTTTGTCGTTCAGTGTTTCTGTCATGGGCTGTCGAATAAATTATTCACCAGAAGCCCAATGCCCTTCTTGGTCGCACTGCCAAATGATAAGTGGTCGGTCAGAACTAAATCTCGATCATTTCCTACCTTGAAGCATTTCCCACCGGAATGAGAGTCAGTGTGACCAACTGTTCGCATTGACGTCGATGTCGGAGGTCCCAATTCAGGTATCTTGATGGGCTCTTCATCCCACTCAAAGAATTTACATCCTTCATCCTTGCCTTTTGCACACCCCCAAAAGAAACGCCCTTTATTTGGCCCCTCTTTTGTGACAGTACGTTGAACGGCGTCCTCTTTGCACCTACACTGACGCATTGGTACCACGGCTTGATCCTGAATAGGTCCGATCTCCGTCTCGAGGTTCAATACCGAGACAGGTAACACTTACCGGACGGTTAGCGCCGATGGAACGCTTTGCAGGTATAAGCGACGTAGGCCCCGTACCACCTTGATCCTCATCGTGCTCACCCTCGATCCATTCAAAGAACCCGCAGGTATCTTGAGCACATACATAGAACTGCTTTCCTTCGCGAGCTGATTTCTGCGTTACTCGCTTCTTGCCTGCGTGAATTCCACAGTCACATTTGGGTGGTCGACTTGACGAAGAGCGGCTCAAAGGGCCTGGACGAGGTGCTGTTTCTTGAACAGAACGGGGCTTCGGTTGAGGTAGATCAATGTCTGGAGCAACTTGGTAATCTCCCGGCAACGATAGCAGGCACAGCTTACCGTCGAAATTACTGCGAGAAGGGGGCAGCCTCCGTGGTGCACGAGGAGCTACACCGCGCCCGCGCCCGCGCCCGCAACCACTGGCAGGAGGCGCGCGACCACCACCATTGCCATCACCACTGTCTCCCCGGCCATTCCCTTGTCTCCGTCCTCTGATTCGCGGTGCACCGTTATCTCCACTGTTGTCTGAATTCCGTGCGCCAACTCCTTCAATGTATCGTCGCACACTCTGGCATACAATCATATCAATAACTAGGAGAGACAAGGCAAACAGAATCACCTCAATGACTTTGTCAAACTCTCTTTTGGCCATGACATACATGTCCTTATACTGTCCAATGCTCTGTACCAGCATCTCGTCCTTTGTCTTGGTGCCTTCGCATACTTGAACCATGCTTCGCTCCGTCTGTCAAGAAAAAACGTCAGAAGTGGGGACTTCATTGCCGCTGCGTCTCGCGTATCCACTAAGCAGACGCGCAGACAAGATGCAGTGGGAAAAGGAGCAAATCGTAACAGTCAGCATACCTCACGTCTCAGCTGCGGTTTTGACAAGCTTCTGTCAAATCCAATCTGGTTATATCCTTCGACAAGGCCGATGCCAAGAGTTGAAGGAAGTAGATGTTTCGTTGCACCATCTATTCGTTCGATCACATATTCTCGATCAATAATGGTTTGAATGTGTTGTGCAATGGTCGCGTCCGTCCCTATGTTGCCAAAGGCGTTGTTCAGGAATGCTATTGATCATGCCGACGGGGCTCACCAATCCCATTCTTGTCCATAAGTGTGACAAGATCAGCTTCAGTCAGCAAGGTGGGCGAGGTCGTTTGTCCTTCTTTGATCTCGCAAGATGTGGGTTCGAATTCCTCACCTTCCCTGAAGTCTGGCAGTTCTTTGTCTGTCCATTTATCATAGGGGTATACGTCCAGATAATTCCTAGCTAAAACGACCAAACCTGCAAAGTTAATAACGATGAGTCTTTTGACTACCCGGGAATTAGCAAAGAAGCGAACCAGTCGCGTAAAACTCTTCCCCACCATATACTACTTCGACTGTCGTTTCTGATCCCTCCGCATCTTTTGAACAGCTCGCAAGGAATCTTCGCGTAATGAAATCATACACTTTCCTTTCATCTCCAACCAGATTTGCATTGTGAGCTGTGGGATGGATTGGAGGGTGAGCTTTATCATTATTTTTACCACGGCGAGGTGGAGTAAAGCCACCCTGTTGAAGGCTATGTCACCAAAGACATAGGGTGAGTGATGAACCAAGCGTATGCAGGAGACATTGGCAGACCGCACCCTGTCGCAAATGCCCCCCAGGAAGAATCTGCGGTCTGTTTCCCAATGATGGTCATGAAGTCGAATTGGGGGTCATATTGATCCGTTTCTGTGCGTGGATACGAAAGGAAACCTTGTTGATAGAGCTTTTCGGCGATCTAGGTTGCCCTTGAATGATATCCAGCGGGGCAAGCTGACGGATGAACGTACATCCAAAACCTTTTTTGGTGCTAGCTTTAGGAGCCGTGATCCTGCCTTTTGAAGCTCGACAGTCGTCAGTGGTAGAGGTTTCCTGTGGGTTGAATAAGCGCAATTGTAGGTAGATGTGGAAGACACACCATTTTTTCGTGCTTTTTTTTGTGACCTTTGTTACTCGAGCGCGTGGATTTTCTATCATGTCTTCGTATATTTCATTCACAACATCTGCTTCAAAAAGGTGTCCACGTCTCCAGGTGAAGTCGACTTTATTCTCTTCCTCGTCAATTTGACGCCTCAAGGAGAGAAGGATGTACCAAAAATCTTCAGGAGTGAAGGCTTTCACTTGGTTGTATCTTTGCACCACGAAACCTAGCGTCGGGAATTGGCAGGGGCCTGCGTACGATCTGTATATGAGACTATCACCGGACACACTCTGAATGGTTTGATACCGTAAGAGACAACCTCCCGCTTCTCGCGGAACTGTGGGAGACGATTTTGAAGGGCTAAGGTTTGCATACGAGTGAGCGCTGCACCGATGCGGAGGTCCAGAAAGATGCGTGCTTCAACGGCATCAGCTTGTGCTAGGTCGAGGTCTACCGGTTGTTGAGCTGCGCGGTGGATTTGCCTGTTGGAAATTTAGTAACCTCGCCCAGTCTGGTATAAGTGATGGAGACGAACTGGGGTATGATGGCGCTAAACCTGGCTCGGTTGACGAGAATATTAGGTTTCGCCTTGCGACATACGGTTACAATCTCCCATCCAATGTTTTCGCCCTCTCTATCACAATCTGTCCAAATCATCAGGGAATGCGCATTGCGGGCTTCGTTCATCAAATTGCGTTCTATGGTCTTGTTCTCGCTCGGCACGAGGGTATGTATTGGTGCATCGAACAGGGAGAAAGGATCACATGAGTGCCATTGACGGTAAGCATCAGGGAAATCATAAGCCAGGAGGTGACCCGACACGGAGGTCACTGTGAAGTGGGAATTTGTTTGAGGATAATCAAAGTCGAAATTTTTAATGAAACGGTTTTGCGTTGCACGCTTGTGTGTACCAAAATGTTTAAGGCGGGAGCAGGTCGATGATTGCTTTCCACTTACTGTTTCTACGCGACCACCAGACAAAATCTGACTGATGGATCTTGCAATCGAAGGCTTCTCCGCAACACAGAGAACACGCATAAGAAAGCAGTGTTGCTGACGAACGTGAGGCTGGGCGACGTGAAAGGCGGCGCACAGCAGCACTAGTGGCCGTACGAGGACAAGAAGGGCGACCGACACGGACGCGTCTGGTATGTGCGTCACGTGACAGAATGAATGTGGAGTATGACACATATTTTAGCGGGTCTGACATGGATCCAGAGGATGCAAATAGTCCAACCACGCGTTTACTGACACTCTTGAATGTCTCTGCGCTCAAGAGCAGGAAACGACCAGGCGAAGACTCGTACCCGCGGGAGAAGCTCAACAAGCGCAAGTGCTGCAACTCTACTGTTGATGGGCCACCGCTTGAACCAACATCCTCCGAGTTCCAGAGCGAAGCTGTCTTTCAACCTGGCGACGATATAGATACTGCTGAACAGGAAATAGGTGAACACCAGGATGAATCAGCATGTGGGTACCCCATCGTTCTCTTCGAAGAAAGCCAGGCCGAGCCACGTCCTCATAAGCACACAATCCATACGACCAACATTTTGGGCCGGACCCAGAAATCCTGACAGGGCACAGCAGGATGGCGGTGGATCAAAAGCGCTGGAAATCACACAAAGAGAAGATTGGCAAGCTCAATGTTGTTGCCGACGTACTTCCCGAGGCGCCCGTGCTTCCTCAGAAAGGACGCGGCAAGACTGCAGTGCGTCTTGTGTTCGCACACTTTCTCCGACGTATGCGAAGGTCGTCACGATAGGTACTGGAACGTCTGCTCAATCCCTTTGCGGCCCGACAGTCCGAGCAACCAGCAGGTGCCATCCCTGATTCTCTTGTTACCCCTCTTCTTATTCTGGAGCAGAACACACACAGATGCAGGACGACTTACTCTCTGTCCTTTCTGCTTATCTCGACGTCTACCATCCTTCCATCGGTCTTGAACATCACCAATGCATCCGTGAAGTAATTACACTACATGCCCTTGACCATGTCACCAAGTGAGTCAACCTACCCAACCGACATTCGATGCTGAAATCTACTTAGAAAACGTCGTCGCATACTGAAAAATAACGATCGCATCTCGCATGCCAAGTCGACTTCCTCTGACCCTCCAGAAGACATCCAAGACCAAGGTTTCACCCGTCCATCCATCCTCTTTCTCCTCCCCTTTCGTTCCTCTGCGTTCGCTTGGCTGAACGCCCTAACCACCCACACCCCTTCCTCATCCTTTCAAATTGAAAACCACTCCCGCTTCGTGGGTGAATATAGTTTGCCTCCAGATGTAATAGATAAACTCGCCACTGCACCACCTGGTACATACCCCCCAGACCACGTGGAAATGTTCAAAGGAAACGTGGATGACAGCTTCCGGCTTGGAATCAAAATGACGAAGAAGACCGTGAAACTTTTCTCTGACTTTTATAATTGCGACATCATCCTCGCAAGTCCTTTGGGATTAAGAATGTCGATGGAAAAGCAAAAGTCAGTTCTGACTTTCTTCCCTGCCAATGGAACTTAGCACGTGTTATTTACCCCAGGAGCTCCGATTTCTTGTCATCGATTGAGATTTTAGTCATTGACCAGATGAATGCGCTCACAATGCAAAACTGGGACCATGTGCAGGTAGGCACATGCTTCTGTGCGTTCCTCGTGTACTCCATAGTTCACCCGTCTAGTTTGTTCTTTCTCATCTGAATGAAATGCCTAAAGAGTCGCATGATGCTGACTTTTCACGTATCAAACCGTGGTATCTTGATGGGTTGTAAGCGTAGCTATGATTAACTGGCTGCACCACTCATTGACTTACCGGTGATTTGCCAATCTTATCTCAGTTCAGGATACTTGAGACAATCTATCCTTCTTTCCCCATTCGAAACACCAGAAGCACGATCATTATACAATATCACACTCAAGAACGTAGCAGGGAAAGTAAGAGTGGAGAAATTGTGGCCTGCGCTGCAGGTCCCAGAGGGGATCGATCATGTGTGTAGTGTGTTGCTACGCTTGTGGAAGAGCGTTCTTACTTGATTACAGCGGTTCCTCAAGTTTGATTGCTTGAATCCGAGGAAGGAGGCGGACAAAAGATTTAGTTATTTTACCACACAGGTACGCTTCATCACGCCATCATTTCACACCTCCAACTGACTAGGGTGTTCGCATCTATTTTGATGCACAGCTTCTACCCAAAGTGTTGAAATCGGCGGTGCAAAGCGCCAACACCGTTGTTTTCGTTCCTTCGTCCTTCGACTTCATACGGGTTCACAATTACTTTAAAAAGAGCGGGATAAGTTTTACAGTGCTTTCCGAGTGAGAACGTTTTCAGTTGCATTGACTTCGTCTGGTTTGCGGTGCTTGCTTGTGTATGTGTTTGATTAACCTCTTGTTCAATAGGTATTCCTCAAACCAGGATATATCCCGTGCTCGCCAGGCGTTTTTCTCTGGAAAAAAGGCGTTTGTGCTGATTAGTGAGCGATTCCATTTTTATCGCCGGTAAGTTTCTATCCAGCTCTCCCCTCCCAATTCTCCTGAGATCGTCTCCAGGTATCAAATCAGAGGCATCCGTAACATTCTTTTCTACGGGCCACCTAGCCACCCCCAGTTTATCTCTGAGTTCTTGACTTATCCTTTCCTCGACGATGGAGTGGATCCAAGCGATGTGACTTGTCGCGTGGTTTGTTGTCGGTATGATTGGTTTAGGCTGGAGAGGGTAGTGGGTAGTAGGGGGGTAAAGGAAGTGTTGAACGAGTAAGGATGTTGCAGTAAATGCTACATAGCAAGACTTGCCGAAAAGCTCTTCTAGAGTGTTTGTGTCTGTTTGCCTGCAAGTACCACCAGCATCCGACACGTCAAGACATCATGCAGGATGGGAGGGCGCCAAGGTTCGGTTCTTCGCTCTCACTGTCTTTACTCACTGAACCCTCCGTGTAGAATAAGAAACAGAGCTCCAGCTGCGGTTCAAGTCGGTTAAGATTGTTCACTAACAAGAGTCTTGTACTCACACTTTAGTAAAAGATCACCGCTGAGCAACTCCTACGAGAGGTTTGTTGTCTGGCGACACAGTATTCTGTATATTCTGATCACTGCTAGTCAGGCTCAAGAGCGCCAAGAATCAACGTTCCGTGCCCCAAAGCAGCGCGTTGAAGACTTTGAAGAACTTCACGAGTATCGAGGCAGGAAGCGCAGGGAGTTCGAGGAGCGAATTCGTCGTACAAGGGGTAGCATGTAAGTTCCCTCTGCTTTGTTTTCGTTTGTCTTTGACTGACCGTTCCACAGAAAAGAGTGGACTCAGTATGCTAACTGGGAGGTGCGTGCAGCCTTTTTTTATTCATTTATTTAAAATCATTCTTTATACCCCATTCAGGCCAGTCAAAATGAATTCGACCGTTCCCGGTCTGTCTTTGAGCGTGCATTGGACGTCGATCCCCGGAGTGTACAGCTATGGTTAAGCTATACCGAGATGGAGCTGAAATCACGCAATGTACAACATGCGCGCAACCTTTTCGATCGTGCCGTGACACTCCTTCCTCGAGTGGACCAGTTGTGGTACAAATACGTCTATTTGGAAGAGCTCCTTCAAAATGTTCCCGGTGCACGTCAAGTCTTCGAACGCTGGATGCAATGGGAACCGGATGATAAAGCATGGCAAGCCTACATCAAGATGGAGGAAAGGTACAACGAGCTAGACAGGGCTAGCGTGATCTATGAGCGCTGGATAGCCGTTCGACCGGAGCCGCGAGTCTGGGTAAAGTGGTCAAAGTTTGAAGAAGAAAGAGGAAGGCTAGACAAGGCGCGGGAGGTCTTCCAGACCGCTCTACAATTTTTCGGCGATGAAGAAGAACAGATTGAAAAGGCTCAAGCTGTGTTCAATGCGTTTGCTAAGATGGAGACACGCCTGAAGGAGTATGAGCGTGCTCGTGTAATTTACAAGGCAAGAGCTATTGGACTCTGTCTGTTCTGATTGCTAACATTTAATGCTCAGTTTGCTCTTGAACGTCTCCCTCGCTCGAAGTCTGCAACACTGTATGCTGCGTATACTAAATTCGAGAAACAGCACGGCGCTCGGTCTGTCCTAGAGTCGACCGTCCTCGGGAAACGGAGGATCCAGTACGAAGAAGAAGTGGCCCACGACGGTCGCAATTATGACGTATGGTTCGACTATATACGACTAGAAGAGGGGGCCTTACGGACTCTCAAGGATGAGGGCGGCTCAAAAGAGGAGGGAGATGCTGCAACAGACAGAGTTCGGGAGGTGTACGAGCGTGCCGTGTCGCATGTCCCACCTGGACAGGAGAAACAGTACTGGAGGCGGTACATCTTCTTGTGGTTGGATTATGCCCTCTTTGAGGAAGTAGATACCAAGGTACAGTCTTCTATGGCCGGGTGTCTTGTTTCTCAGTGGTCACTCCCAGGACTACGAACGTGCTCGGCAGGTCTATCGAACTGCACTCGGTCTTGTCCCACACAAACAATTTACATTCGCCAAACTGTGGATTATGGCTGCGCGTTTTGAGGTGCGACAGCTTGACCTTCCGGCGGCCCGTCGGATACTGGGTAACGGGATAGGGTTGTGCCCAAAGGAAGCTCTCTTCAAGGGCTACGTTCAACTCGAGATGGACGTATGTTGACGGTCATTTCTATTTTACGCATATACTGACAGATGCTCAGTTACGTGAGTTCGATCGAGTTCGTACATTGTATGAAAAATACCTGGAGGTGTGCTTCAACACCTGGATGAGGCATCGCAACTGACCATGCTCTTGAACAGTTTGACCCAACGAATTCTGCTGCGTGGATCAAATATGCAGAGCTGGAAACGGCCTTGGAAGATTTTGCCCGTGCAGAAGCTATCTTCGAACTTGGAGTCTCCCAGTCCTCCCTCTCAATGCCAGAAATACTGTGGAAAGCATACATCGATTTCGAGATTGATGAACAAGGTGACCGAGAGAAGGCACGTTCGCTATACGAACGCCTTATTTCACTTAGCGGTCATCACAAAGTATGGATCTCCTACGCGGAATTTGAAGGTTCCAGTATGCCGCTCCCTAGGGTGATGAGGGAGGAAGGAGACGAAGATGAAGAGGCAGAGCCACGTATGGTTGCAGGGGATCCTGTCCTCGCACGACAAGTGTTTGAACGTGGGTACAAAGATCTTAGGAGCAAGGGGTTGAAAGCCGAGGTAAGTCTGCATCGGCTGGAGTCTGAGATTGGGTGAAAACCTTGGCATTCAGCGAGTCGCTTTGCTCGAGGCATGGAAAGCGTTTGAGGAAGCTTATGGTACCGAAGCCGACGTGGCTAAGGTACATAGCATGATGCCAATTGTTGGCAGAAAACAACACGTCGATAAGGAGACAGGACAAGTCGTGGAAGGTGAGACTTTGAGTTCCTCTTCGCTGGAGCGTGTAGTCAACGGGATGCCAGACTGGGAGCTTGTATTCGCCGACGACGAGCGGGAAGTTAACCCCGCGTCATTCAAGTTTTTGCAAATGGCCCATGCGTGGAAGAATACCCAGGGGAAGAAGAGCGGGGGGTCCACTCTATCCGGCTTTGTCGCTGCCGCTAGACCAGATGTGAGCTTGAATAACCCTGGGCGGAGTCCGTCAAGATCCCGAGACGTGGCGATGCGCGAGCGAGAGGACGACGGAGGTAGCGATGTCGCCAGTTCGGATGATGAATAACTTCTCTTACCTGTAAAAGCTTTGAGCGTACACTTGTTACGAATCATGACTCAAAGCCCGTGGTGGACGTCGACTTCCACGGCTATATAAACAAGGGGTTATCATTTGAACAACTAAGAAGCATCTGAACCACGTTAAACCCACTCTCACCACTACAATGGTTTCTCCTGCGGCATATAATTTTGATGACTCCAAGTTGCTCTGGACCCCTGTACAACCCGGCTATGCAGTCTGTGAGAAGCTAAGGAGGGAAATCAATATGAAGAGAGGTTTGAAACTAAGTGCGCAACCTCTTCCAACACTATTATCGATTTGCGGCTGGTCGTCTGGGCTGAAGCCTTGTTGCAGAGGACTACAACGATCTCCATGCCTATTCGGTGTCCACTTACAACTTCTGGCTCGACCTGTGGGATTTTATGGGTATCATTGCTTCAGTTCCACCTCGACCAGACCAGGTATGATGTCCTAGTCATGCTCTGGTTCCAGGAGCTGTGTTCTAACCCCCTTCATGAAAGATAATCGCGCCTGGTGCCATCCCTGAGCGCCCATCTTGGTTTCCCGGCACGCGTCTCAACTATGCAGAGAACCTACTCTGGGGGGATGACTCTGCCATTGCTATTACGGCAGCCTATGAGTATGACCTTATCCCCACCAAAATCGGCAAGGCTCAGTTCAGCGGGGTTAAACGGTACACTTTCCATGAGCTAAGGGAATTGGTGCGCGTTATGGTTGTTGGAATGAAGAGGGCCGGAGTACGCGTTGGTGATCGGGTTGCTGGTACGCCCAACCAGCTGCTATTCCGAAAGACGGTGATCTGAGCTCTGAACTTGCTATCGGTATACCTATGGAACAGCTGTTATCACCAATTCCGTTACTGCTGTCGTGATAGCTCTTGCTGCTGCCTCCATTGGTGCCATATTCACCTCTACGGCAACAGACATGGGTATCTCGGGGATCCTTGACAGATATCGCCAAATCCGCCCAAAGATCCTCTTCGCCTCGTCCGAGACTGTTTATGCCGGAAAAACTGTTAATATCACCAACAAGATTGCCGACGTAGAGAGTGACTTGAGGTTGGGTGGATACGGGCTAGAAAAAGCCGTCGTATTGAGGAGCGAGAAGACTGGGGACTTGATGCAAGTTCCAAACTGGTGGGTCCTATATTTCCACTGGACTTAAGATCTCCTGACAGCTCCAACTATTCTTGTGCACTGATAGCCTCACTATTGATGCATTCTTGGCCCCATCATCTACGACCGAAGACTACCCATTGACATTTGAACAGCTCCCCTTTGACCACCCTTTGTACATACTATACTCTTCGGGCACCAGTGGTCCTCCGAAATGTATCGTGCATGCCGCTGGGGTAAGTCTGCATTCAACCTGTATGAACTCGGCGTTCAAGATAAGTGTTCTCTGCTTATTAGGGTGCACTCATGAATAGCAAGAAGGACTGCAATATTGGCTTCGGGATATTGCAGACTGACGTATACTTTCAATATACCACAGTACGTGGAAGATGCTTCCGTTGCGATTTGTCGTGTTGTCTGACTGACAGACCGCATGGATGATGTGGCCATTCATGCTCTCGGGCCTGGCATGTGGAGCACACATCGTATTATACGAGGGCTCCCCGTTTCACCCTGATGTGAAGGATTACCTGAAGTTTATCGATTGGACTGGGTAAGACGTCTTTAGAGATTCGAGTTGATCCATTTCACTTTAATCGTGTAGGGTGACGGTCCTTGGTACCTCGCCGCGATTCCTTTCGGAGCTGCAAGCGCGCAACGTGGACCCACTCTCCATCTCTTCATCATATGTACCCTTTACTGGCCTCCGCGAAATGATAGTAACAGGCGCGGTATTGACAGCTCAACTCATGGCCTGGACTCATAAGGCCTTCGGTGGGAATTTGCATATTGGCAGCACGAGTGGAGGTACAGACGTGTTTTGCTCTTGTAGGTCTCCTGATCTCTGTGCCTGTCGAAACAGACACTGATTTCAATGGATGAGTCGTGACATCCGTGCTGTCATTTCCTCTCTTTGCTGGCGGTAAGTCCCTTCTCGTGTCGAGTTTCCTCACTTTAAATTATTCCCGAAAACAGAACTCCAAGGTCCGGCTCTTGGTATGGCCGTCTCCGTCTATTCCTCATCTGGTCAAGCCATACCTACCAGTTCCTGCACACCTGGAGAACTCGTCATCACTCGTCCTCATCCCTCAGTTCCTCTATTTTTTCTGAACGATGCCCCTACACATGACAAGTTTCTCTCGGCCTATTTCCGCTCTTTCCCGCCTGGCCCTGACGGCACACCAGTATGGCGGCAAGGCGATTTTGTTGTTCGTAACCCTACCACTGGGGGGTTCATCTTTTTGGGACGAAGCGATGGAGTCCTCAATCCCAGTGGCGTTCGGTTCGGAAGCGCAGAAATCTACAAGCTAGTCGACGGCGAAACTGCGGGACTGGAAGCGGTGGAAGATTCTCTGTGCGTGGGACAACGGAGAGAAGGCGAGAGTGACGAAAGAGTACTCCTTTTTTTGAAGATGAAGAAGGAATACAAAGGAACGCTAGGGAACGAATTAAGAAGGCGAGTTCGGAACGTGCTCCGTGAAGGCTTGAGCAGGAGGCACGAACCCGCGGGGATATTTGAAGTGGAAGATATACCTGTGGGCGATTGTGCTTTGTTGATGACATGTTGGAGCTAACGTTCCTCCTTTAGTACACAGTAAACGGCAAGAAGATCGAGATTGCGATAAAGCAAATTGTTTCAGGTGTAGACGTTGTCCCGAGTGGGACAGTCGCAAACCCGGAGTCATTCAAGCTATACTACAAGTACAGAGATTTCGAGAGACTGATGAAGGAGGAAGAGGGTGTTGACGTGGGGCCTAGGCGAAAGTCCAGGACAAAGTTGTAATTGACATACTTCAAGATCGGTAGCATCACGTTTCCCCAAGCAGCCTACGTAATTCCATGTTTCTTGCTTTCTTAGTCCGCAGTCGTTCCTGCAACGGGACCCGTTTATAACTTCTGATAGGTAAGGGAAGAATCGGACACTGACATGCATTTTTTGCATGAGCCTCTGCTCTTCAGCTTCTTCTTCTTGTAATTCTCGCTAAAGGTGGATCAAGGGATATCCAGAGGTACTGAGCATTCGACCCACCTGTAGTAGATGTAAGTTGGTGTCTGCTAGACTCGTATGTCCGCCAACATTGGAGGAGCCGTCGTGGCTTTCATGACCAATCTTGTCGTTGTTCGATCCTAATGCGCAAGGATTAAGAGCTACAGTATTGTCACCGCTACCCGAGACTCACCAGCACTTATGATCTGACTTTGACTTATGAGCACCCTACGCGGCGGGCGTCCCCTAACGCGCCTCGCTGTCGAAGCAGGAACTGCCAGGGATTCTTTTGCGCTGATTTCAAACCGAAAAATAAGCCAGGGTTGTTGATGGGGCTGGTCAACCATGATGAAGTCTACCCCCCCATCTTCACCAGTTTCACCAGGCTCTCCCTTGATGATCTCACCAATGCGTCGAATCTCGACCTCGACAGTGATCAACTTACCTACGAGCATACACAATATCTTAATACTCTGAGGATGAGATTGGGACGGAGATCTGCTCACCCTGTAATTGCCGTTTTGGCGTTCTGAGTCCATGATCTCTGAATCGATCTACGGTATGGTCTGTAGATGAACCCGATGCATTCCCAGTTACTGCAAGGCTTTTGTCAAGGTAAAACCTGGCTGCACACTTGCGTGCGCGAGATGCGGTGACAAGGAAAACTTCGCAAAATACGGATATGGGAGAAATGCAGTGAACCGTGTAGAGCTGTACTGACGGGTTTGCATGCCTAGGAAAATATGTGAATGAGCTGACGACACCAACCTCGTCCCTCGACATCTGGGTTTTGACAGTGACGGTTCGGTCGTCTGCGTCGATCAAGTCGATTGTCACTCCTTGGTGGTTGAGTTTCCGATGCTCCGAGTCCTCTATCCATGCTTCGACACCCTTGTGTGCAGGCATCGTGAAAGGTGTTGGGCTCGATCAACCAGAGCTTGCTTTAGTAATGGGCTCACAAGTTTGTACACAAATCAGCGCAGTATACAGGCCGTTAATTTGATTGGTCCATTTAACACGTTCCATACTGCGGAGCTTGTCGCTGACAGGGACGGTCAGTGGAGCATCAGCAACGGCCTGACGAACTACCAAAGCATCAGGCTGGTCAGGCTGCCCCGTCACGGTTACCCTCGTCGATCTCTCCATGGCATCGTCGGCGGATGGGCCAGCAGCTCCGGCTCAGACCATGTTTCACCGCATGGTAGATACGGTATCAGACTCAAGCTGATTAGCCGACGACGACTCGCCAGCCCGTCTGCGATGGTAAGACCTGGATAGTAAATCAGACCGACTCAGCAGAACCATGAGAGCGCATTCACGGTTGTGACGGCGTACTGGGTGGAGCTCAACGCCGTCCGAGTCAGTATCGCAGAAACACATTGGTAACAATGAAAAGGGCAGGCCGAAAACTGCCCATTGAACGACTGCTCATACGGCTAGACATGCTTTAGACTGACAACGCCTCAAAGAGCCCATCGAGAACTTCCAACCCGCCAAGTCCTTTCAATTTTAAACGGCACAAAGGCCTACCAAGTTGCTTTCTCTTGCGTAGGAAGGATAAAATCGCGTCCCAATCAAAGCGTAGACCTTCGAACAGTAATATGCGAAGTTTCAAAGGCTCTCCTCTCGCATCATGCGCAAAAGTACGGCAGTACTTATACAATACCTTGCCCTGGAGTCTGAAGCGATAATGTCACGAGTCACGTGGAGTGACAGCACGCGATGAAGCTTGTTCCAACTCCCAACCTTGAGCATCGTTAATCATGACAAGCACAAGTAACACGCTCACCAATTCTGCTCATGAACCCGGGTACACGTGTTTTTCTTTCTCTCGAGATGGAAAGTAAGTGCTCGGGCTTTGTCTTCTGATGGGCCGTATCGCAATGCTCACATTGTGTCATGACAGACTATCATATAGCGGTGGCTCAGACAGCTTGGTGCGAATATGGCAAATGGATAAAGATCAATATCAGGAACCAGAGGTCGCATATGAGGCTGATGAGGGGATAACAGCTATCGCGTGTTCTGTAAGTCATTTCTATCGTGTCCTGTTTCTTCTAAGTACAACCGTGACGCGTCATTCTTGCATCAGAACGAGTACTGGCTGTCTGGAAGTAAAGACTCCGAAGTGCGCAGCTACCTTCACGGAAAACCGGATCTTCATGGGTTGATCGTGAACGCAGCTGGTGCGTGTATTCGAGCGGTCGCAGTCGACCCCGCGGGGAAGCGCATTGCCATTGCGACGGAGTGCGCTCATTCGTCTCTGCCTCGTTCAGTTTCTAATAGCCTTCAGTGAAACAACAATCAAGATCGTGGATGTCGAAGATGTCACCCAAGTCCAAGTTCTGAGTGGCCACAAGAAGTGTGTACGAAAGCTGACTTGGCACCCCTCAGGCACTCTCCTTGTTCGTATATTTCTATGTACCTGTCAGTGACCCATGAACTAATGTACTATAGACCGCTAGTGGTGCTGATGGTATAATAACTGTCTGGGAAGTCTCTGGGAGTGAGGCAAAAGTCGAAAAGCTTATCGACGGCATTATTCCGACTGTCGCAGATAGCGAGTAATACCTTTATCTCTGCTCTCCTAACACATTTCCCCGCTAAACTGTTTTAACTCAGATCGTCAGAGTTCATGCACGATTGTTCTGCAGTATGGCACCCATCTGGACAGTATTTCTTCGTATCCTCCAGAACCCATGGTATGTACAGCGGCTCGTTCTGCTGAACTGTTAAAAATGAAGTCGCATAGAAATTGTTGCCATCTCGCGACCGAATTGGGACAAGTCATTCAGCCTCTCAGACCCCAGCGTGACAGGCACCACGACGGCACTCGCACTTTCGATTAACGGTGTTTATCTCGCGAGTGCTGGTAAAGAGGGAGTCTTTATCTGGAGCACCCAGGCGAAGCATATTCTTTGGCGGTGAGCGGATGGCATACACTAGGGGAAAAATCTGACACGATTTTGGTAGGCACACCGGATCTCTTGATGCACTGATCGTACAGCTTGCATTCTCGCCATCTCAAAACCTCCTTGCATGGGTGGATACGGGAGGTGTACTCACTTGGTGGAGAAACCCGATTCCTGCCGGCTCACCAGATTCCGTGAAAATAACTGCCGCAGGTGGTACACAAGGTGCCGCTATCAAACAGAAATCCACACCAACATTCAGGGAAGAGGATCCGGTTAATGGTGACTATGATGGTGCTCCCGGGAGCGTTGATGATTATGGAGACGACTGGATAATCGATGACATTGGCATTAGAATGGAGGATGAACAAGGCGAGAAACGAGTCGGGAATGGGGATGGGTTTGTGAAGGAAATGGGTACGTTTATTGAAACGACATGATTTGTTCTTGTTCAGGGGATATCTGGTAGTGAGCATCACAAAGGCACAGCCAGCTTTCCAACCAGGATCGACTCCGATGGATGGCAAGAAACGGTACCTCGGTAAGCTTCCATCCTTTATGTATAAATGGATCATCTGATAAGGAACCCCATGCAGCGTATAATATGGTTGGATGGATTGATGTCACAGATCAGGATACGCACCATATTGTCAATATTGGTTTTCATGACCTCTCAGCGCGCAAGAGTTACCATTTTTCAGATCACTTTAAATATGATGTGGGATATCTGGGTGCGTGTCTTCCGCGTATGCCATTCCACTTCTGTTGATAGATAACCACCTAGGTGAACGTGGTGTGCTCCTCGCTTGTCCGCCCGAGCAGGATCATCCCGCCCATGTGCAATACAAGCCCTACGGAACTTGGTCAGCCCAGGGTGACTGGACTTATGTTCTTCCCTTAGGTCAGCACGTCCTTGGTTTGGCTGCTGGGGGAGAAAGACCTACGCGTTCATTGAGATCTCTCTCCTCTTCTGGAGGAGATATTCAGGGTCAAGGGAACGTGGTGGTCGCCACCAGCGCAGGAGATCTCACGTTTTTGAGCGGATCAGGGCTTGAACGCATAGTGCTAGGTTTAGAAGGCGAGTATGTGACCATGGCCGCTGGAGAGGAATATGTGGTGGTAGTACATAGACCAGGTGCTACTACCATCGACGGTAAGTGCTTCTAATATCCATTTTGGATGGTCTATTGAATTACTTCCCACCAGGCTCGCAGGGGTTGATAGCAACATTGATATCTTTCGATGATTTTGAGGTGCTCCAAGCGAAGCCATTACCAATACCCAAAGGCCACATGCTTAAATGGGTCGGTATAACGGTGGAGGGGGTACGTTCTTGCTGTCATATCCGCTTTGCCATAGCGACGCAATTTTGGTAGGCTCCCGCAATATATGACTCCGCCGGGTTCGTGCATATTATGATCAACTTCCGACGGCCTAACCGTGCAGCCTGGGCACGCCTTCTGGATACGAATGCGCTTGAACGCAAGCAAGGGAAAGACGAATCATATTGGCCAGTTGGTTTGTCAGAAGATACTCTAACATGCGTCATCTTGAAGGTACTTGCATATCTTACCTCTTGCCTCCGTGGAATCCATGAATCTTCATAGGGGAGACAAGAACACCCAGGGTTTCCAAGACCGCTTACCCAAGAACTGCCTGTCAGACTCCCCTTCCGGAATAAAGACCCGATCGAATCTTCTGTTGAAGAGAAGTGTGTTGATGTCATATTTTTATCTTTATTTTGCTCATCCCTTTGAAGACTTGCTAGAGAACGAATGCACATTAATCTGGCCCGGGACTGTCTGGGTGACGAACTGACGTCGTCCGAGCTGGATAAGCGAGAAATTGAGCTTGACAAGATGATCATCAAACTCGTTCAAGTAGCTTGCAAAGCGGATAAAGCCCCTCGTGTTTTGGAGTTAACCAGGCGCTTGCACTTCACGCACTCCATAGCTGCCGCTAGTCAGCTCGCGGGATTCTATAAACTGATAGGTCTCCAGGAGAAGATTGACGCGATCAAACGATGGCGCGAAGACGAACCGAGTCCCGCGGAGGAAGCAAGGGAACGGAGACGGCAACTTGATCAGGAGGATGTGTACATGGAACGGCCGAAACTACTACAAAATTACGACCCTCCTCCCAAGATTGACAGACCGGGGTTATCGCGCTCAGCAGGAGTCGTTGAGTATTCAGAATTCAGTAGCTCGAACGCGCCTGTTCAATCATTCAATGCGCGACCACCTGCAATGGCAGCGCGCTCGGCTTCCCCCGAGGGGAAGAGGAAACGTGACGAAGTGGATGATTTTGCATCAAATGGTTCGGATACAGATGCCAAACGACGAGTGGTCGGTTCACCTAAACGTGAGCAGGTTCTTAGGAAGCCTTGGACAATCAGTTGATCACGCTTGGATGGCGTTTAGGAGACAACCCATTTCGCAAGTCGGCTGCGGAAACAAAGAAGAATCCCTTCGCACGGAAACACGAGCACACCAATCTAATCCAAAAGAGTGAAAGTTTTTTCAACAAAGTCGAAGTTGTTGAGGCTGATCAAAGCAAACGTAAGTTCCTCGCCTGTAATCTTCGCAATATTCGAGTCTCACGCTGTTTTTACCAGGGGCTACAAACAAGAAAGGAAAAGACAAGGAGAGGAAGGACATATCAAGGCAGACGACCCTCTTCGGGCTTCCGTCAAAACTACCAGCTGAAAAGAAGGGCCGACCAGTAAAGAAGGGAGAGGAACCAGAGACCGGAGCGAGTGCCGTCGAGTTGTCAACGTCAGTTCCTCGGGTTCCGGATGTCGACATGTCAGAGGAGCCTCTTCTGTCGGAAGGTGCTACTCTGGCAGAAACCCAGAATGCCGAGGGGGGTACTACCGAAGATACCCAGCCTATTGAGGAGGACGAAGTTCCAATAGAATGGGAGGCGTCGCCACCACCGTCCCCTCGGTAACTCGGATACAAAAGTAAAACGTCAGGAAGATCATGCCATCGTGTTATGACACTGTTTTCTACTCGAGTGGCCTAGACTCGATCCTAGCGGACTTGCACACAAAGTCTGTGCGCGTATGTATACCTAGTTGACGGCACCAATGATGGTCAGTATTTGGATCGTCGGTAGGTAGACAATGAGGTCGTTGTCCTGGACGCAGGTCGCAGACACGATGATGCGGAGAGGGGGCGAGCTGGAGTAGACTGGTTGGAGATCGTGCGAGTTAGGGCAACCATTCGCACGTTGTCGGAAAAGATGTCCCGCCAGACTCGCCAGTCAGACCAGCGTCCGCCTCATCGCTGACAATCAACATGTCCCTGTCCCCATCTGCCGCAAACGGCTCAGAGGGGCCCTCAAAACGGCGCCGCATGAACAGCATGGCCCCAGTCAACAACAACGCTCAGCAGGGCATAGCCCAATCACCTGCGGAGGGTTCGGCTTTGCCCTCTCCGTCCCAGCCTCCTGCGCACATCCCGAAGCGCGGCGCAAGGGCTTGCACTGCTTGCAGAAAGGGAAAAAACAGGTGCGAGGGCGAGGTAAGTCCTCTTGGCGGCCCTTTGCAGTGCCGTTCCGCTATTAACTCGCTGGCCCGACCTCCCGCACCGGCCCGGCACCGTCTCGGGTAGGCACCCTGTCGTCGATGTCAGCTAAGTGGCACACCATGCATCTTCGAGAAGCCGGAGAAGAAGAGTGTTCAGCCAGCGTCTGGTGCCAGTGTCGAGTGTGTGGATATCCAGACGTCTTCCTTTTCTCTGACAATGACCAAAACAGACGCCTATCCCGCCTTGAGGGCCAGTATTTGGTAAATTTTAAAGTGTATTTTAGAAAGACTCCCAGCCAAGGTGATCTATCACAGGTTATGCAGAGTCAAATGATCGGAATGCAGTCGTCGCTGGATCGCATCCTGGCTGCAGTACAAAATCAAGGTCAATCCAACAGCCAGCAGCCTGCTTACTTCGCAAATGTGGGACAAGGATCTGCCCGTGACGGTGGTCCTTCTTATCCTCCTCGTAGTCGGTATGCCGAATATATTCAGAGCAGGGTATAATACCGACTTATTTTCCCGCTCAAGCTTCCCCCCCCTGCCCGGTTTTGCTCCTCCGGTATGTCCCGCTGGCTTTTCAAAAGGTCCAGTGGTGAATTGTGTGTGCAGCCACACAAGTACGCTACATACGGAATTGTCCCGAGCACTGTGCCATCTTCAGAAGATGAATCCGAGGATACACTTCCACGCGCTTCGCTCAGCGCACCTATCGAGGCACTTCAAGGGTTGGCTAATGCAGCAGCAGAAGCAGCAGCAGCACCCTCAGCTACTCCTCCAATGTGAGTCGTGGTCCAGTCGGACATTATCCGCTCTTATAGGTTGGCTTGGCTTTAGTGGGAAGAAACGGCCACGAGCGGAACCAATTCCACAAAATGCATTTCCGCATGTCGTCGAGAAGGTATGGGTTTGTCTCGAACTTGAACAACCAACTCAAACCGGCCCACTCCCCAGGGGCTTGTTTCCGAGACTGACGCCAGAGAGCTCTACCACATGTGAGATCTCCTTCACTAGGCAGATTTTCGCTTATGTTAGTTTTTGTACAGTTTCTTTGCTGGCTGCCATCTTTTCATTCCACTTTTCGATCCCAATTACGATACATTCGAGAGTCTAATGGAACGTACACCGTGGACTTTCGACTCTATTCTCGCGGTTGCTTCTAAAATTCGCAGTGGAATTGCACCCCTTAGTCCCACATTTTACAAGTGCTTGGAGGAAGCGCAAGGCATTGCTAGGTCCTCGCTGTTTGGCCCTGTAGTGAGGAAAGAAGCAGTGATGGGTAATCCACTTCGCACTCGTGAGATTCAGTGGATAACGTGGCTCGCCCTCACAGGGATGCTACTTCTTGCCGCATGGAGCACGAATGGTTGGCTCCCAAGTGGCCATGCTATGCGCATGGCACTAGATCTCGGTTTACACCGAGCGCTAGAAAAACTTGCTGTTGAGTCGGGAAGGCAGCGCTCCGAAGAAGAGGAGCGGGACCTTGGTGCGTAGAACTTATTTGATAGTGTGGGGTTCAGTTAAAAAGCACTTTAGTTGTATCTGCACGGATCTGGTTGTGCCTCTACTGGTTTGATCATCAGTGCGTTTCTTCTTGGGCTGTTCTTCGCAATCTGACAGTTGCACCGTAGAATGAGCTTGGGTACTGGTCGACCCGTTGTCCTACGAGATGAATGCTCCATCAAGCACTGTCGTCGTCTTCTCACACATCCTATGGCATCGCCCACAGATGTTCGTCTCATTTCGTTGGTCGAGCTGATCGCCCAGAAAAGTTTGTTCCGTTCCCTTCTTCTTGTTCATCGCCCTATGACATTATCGCATAGCTCAAATATACGAGACTCTCGCGCCACTAAACGGGGAGGTCAACCACAATACGCTTGCGTTCATCCGCAGAGCTAATGTTGCCCTCGATAAGTGGTGGGCAGATTGCGATGAATTACACCGTAGGTGTTCTTTCCAGTGTGTGGCGTCCCACTCACATACTTCTTCAGGTCAGACCATGGACGAAGAGTCTTTGTTACGCAAAATCCTTGCCGGGGAGCTTCATTATGCGAAACTTTGGCTGGTTTGTGTTGCACTACGAGGTGTATCATGGGACAAGATGCCATTTGAACAGCGCGAGCTCGCATTTCAGGCCAAGGATGCTGCATTCAACTGCTTGTCAATTTTTTTGAACTCCACCGCGTATCGGTATGTTGCACCGTTCGACTCACCCCGAGAACCCAGTCGAGCTTGTTATAGAGCTGCCCTCCGTTATGCCGTGCACGACAGTTTTGTTACGCTGGCCTTCTCCGGCTTGTTCTTGCTCAAGATGGCCAATCTTTTCCCTACAGAATTGGACTTGGGCGCGATAATGAGCCAAGTCGAACAGTTGGCACAGCTACTATCTGATGTAGCAGCAGAACGGTCAGCTTCATATGCTTGCTTGTTCGTCGTGACGTCTCTCTGACGTATAGAGCGCCTAGTTATGCGCTTACGCTGCGAATCATGCTTGCAAACTTGCGCCGCAAAATGGGAATGCTTCCCGGAGTTACCACACCGATCCAAAACCTGCCTCCGCCATTATCACCGGAGGGTATGGTAGGGTCGTACGCTGACGCCCAGACCGTGAGCCCACCTCCGTTGACAATAGAGGAGCTTGGACTTTCCTCGCCGAGTGATCGGGGCATGCTTAACCCCTCGACGATTCCAGTATGGATACGGGAGCAAGTGCGTGATCTTCTCCTTGCTGACTGTCTTAGTTTATCTCACTACCTGATCCTTTCATACGTTTAGAGCCTTACAGACCTCGGCCTCCCCATCAATGGCACCGATGGCATCTTCTTGAATTTACACGGGACCAACGGCTGGTCCGGGGATTTTGTGCCTATGCCCGAAGCCTGGTGATTATTTTCACCCTTGATTGACTTTTGTACGAGTAGTGTTGACGATTGTTTTGTTGCGCGATTTCGTATCTACGTGCAAAGGCCATCGTGGGCGTTCGCCCGCGCCGTATGATGATTCCCCAGTACTGGCGCAACGTGGATCCCTGTTTTCGACCCCATTCACGTCTGAAACCAGATTCTGATTTTTCAAACATTTCTATTTCACGATGCTGTATCAATACACTCAATTGTCGCGCTCTGACACCCATCTATATATATAATCTCAGTAGGATGAGATGCATTGCTCGTGCATACTCGTGTGGGTGCTTGCGGTGTCACACTCTGGCTGAGCATGACCGAAACACATCACCGAGTGCAATTCTGAGAAGGTGATAGGTACACGGCTACGTGGTAGCGGACAATGAGAACCTTACTCCTAATCTTCGTCGCTGTCTTGTTCCTCAAGAAACTGCAATTTTCAGTATGAGTTTAACGTGTAGGAAAGGGGCAAACAATATCATGCCTTGACAAGCGCCTCCGTGCTCTTGAGGAAGTGCTGCCTCCCCTGAGGCTTGGATCCTTTTTGATACCAATAAATGATAGCCTGGTCGGAGATGCAATCCTTGTTGTACAATACCTGTGCACGAAGTGATGAGAGTCGAGGGCGTGCACATAGTAGAAGATATATACCTTGAGGATCTGGGGGAATGCCTTCATGATACGGGTGTCCTCGTAGCAATGTACCTGAACCTGATTGATCAAGGCAACTTCGATCTTTGGCCCTTTGCAGAATGCCTCAAGGATGGGGGAAAATTTCTGTCCAGCACACGATAATCAGCTGGTGGCAAGCCGAGAGGGGCGGATACAGCGCGTACCCCAACTTCGCGTAGGGCAAGGCCCTCTATCTGGTCTGGCCGGGCACTCCAATCAACGGAAGCCATGAGGCCCTGCCAGATGCACTGGATTAGCTCCGTGTCGGGGAGTGACTGTTCCTCCAGTTTGCTTTGTATCGCCGAGATGATCTGACTCGCGCGACCCAATCAGTTGTACCAAGTGGCCAACAAACCGGGTACACATACGACCTCAGCAGGCTCTCCATGTCCACACAGAGTCCTGAGTTCAGCCATGATTCCTTCCTTCGCGAGCGAATATTGCTTTTTGGTGTACCAGTCCGCTACCTGGGAAAGGCCTTCCTTTCTGAAGAAGTCGTCGAGGATTTTGGGATCCCGACGGTTGGGAGGGAAAAAGAGAAGAAGATCCTTGATGTTTCCACGCTTGAGAGCAGCAGCAAGGTGATCCATCGATTGATCGGTCAAGTAGGCGCGGAATACGATGGCGAGGACGGCAATGGAAGCGTCTGATCACACAGTCAGTGTATAATAAAACGAAGGATACGAGTATCGACCATTTTTCACTAGCTGATCCTTGGTGAGACTCTGTAGACAAGCAGTGCTGGCGATGCCTTGGGCGAGAAGCAGGCCAATGGATATGGCGAGCTTATCACGCTGGGTGGGGGACCAGCGATTGATGTATTGAAGGAGGCTTGGGAGGGTCCGCTCTTCGAGAGGCTTCTGGAGATACTTGTATCTAAGGAGTATAAGGCTTGGACAGAGTCTGAAATGTGGTAGGGTGTACCTTCTGACGAGTTTGTTGAGGACTTCGACGTATTTCTTCAGGTCCTGTATCGACGCAGGGTCCTTTGCGTTGAACACGGTGAAGGGGGACGTGGGCGCGCCGTCCTCGATGTATGAACCGCCAGGCTGGATGAGGCCGCCGACAAGGATGATTTCGAAGAGGGGATCTGCATATTTCAAGAACTCGAGCGTGGATCCAGCCTGTATGAGCTTTGTAGCAAACGTGTCAAAGTCGTCTTCTGGGACGGTCTCGAGATGTTTGTAGAGCTGGTCTCTGAAGACTGCGCGAAGTATGAGCGACGATGCGCATGGAGGGGGCTGGGTACATGCCTGATGGTTCGTGTTTTGCCTGTGCTTTTACTGCGCCTTTCCTTGCCTTTATCTTGACGCCCTGTAACGAAGGCTTTGAAGTGGATTGCTGAGACATGCAGTGGAGGAGGAGCAGATCGGAGATAGCCGACAACCCCATCGGGTCGGATTGCGGAACGCGGCTGCACTGCCACTCTGTGGGTGTCTATCGCGCAGCACGTGACCATCTGATCGGTGCTGTCACTCCTCTTCTCGTCCGTCCATCCACGTCCATCTCCCATGGCCTTCTCAGACTCCCCAAACGCCCGCTCAAAGTCCATCACCACCGCGGATGGCATCGACACCTTTGGGGTACGTTTCCTCACATCCACGACTCACGAGATGACCCCAGCGTCTGTATCGTAGACCCTTAATCAGCACTCGGTCGGGAACACGGCATTCCAGGTCGGCGTGTCTGATGACAAGGGCTCCCGTAGATACATGGAGGACTCCCACTCCTTTGTCGTCGATTTCGCCGGTGTCAGAGGCCAAGGCTTCTTCGCCGTGTTTGATGGCCATGCCGGAAAACATGCCGCCGAGTGGTGCGGTCAACATTTTCACGAGGTGCGTGCCATGGTCGTACTCTGTTCATTCCCTGACCTGCCCACGACAGTACCTTCTTGACTCCCTGCGCACCTCGTCGTCCACTACCATCCCTGATATACTCAACGAGACATTCCACAAGGTCGACAGACGTATATCTCGCCTATGTGAGGAATCAGACGGTAAAATCCACTCGGGCTGTACAGCCGTGACTGCGTTTTTGCGTATTGAAGACGCCCACGGCCAACAATCGTTTCTCGAGTCTCCGATCGCTGCCCTACCGTCCGCCACAACCCCCGGCCCAGAAGAGACAAAAAGTCCGAGAAGCAGCCTCCTCGAATCTGCTGTCAGCGACTCGGACGAAGCAGATTCCGTGGCAAGCAGGGAAACAAAAAAAGCCAAGGATGCATCACCTTCCAGTCGCTTTACTCGCGCTTTGAAAAACCTGAGCGCACGTGGTCGCTCTCCTCCATCCTCGCCGAGTATTTCAACTCCTTTACCCGTTCCAACGAATCACATCAATATGCCCGCCGTGATATCCCCTCCCCGGTCACTTCGCCGCGTGCTCTACACTGCCAACGCAGGCGACGCGCGAGGGGTCCTTTGTCGGGCAGGAAAGGCCGTACGCTTGACGTACGATCACAAAGGTTCTGACAAGCAAGAAGCGAAGCGCATCATGGACGCTGGTGGCTTTGTCTTGAGTGGACGCGTCAATGGTGTGCTAGCTGTCACGAGATCTTTGGGCGACTCCTCCATGAAGGAATTCGTCGTCGGGTCTCCCTACACTACTGAAACGGAACTGTGTGACGACGACGAATTTTTAATCCTGGCGTGTGACGGGGTATGTACTCCTTGACATGTTCTCGCCTATCTAATGCCGTCAAAGTTGTGGGATATCACGGGCGATCAAGGGGCCATTGACTTGATCCGATACATTCAAGATGCACAGGAAGCAAGTCAGACACTCGTCCAGCACGCATTATCGAAACAAACATATGATAACGTGACTGTTCTAGTCGTCCGCTTCAAGTATACTAGTGAGTAGACTGTCGGAACCCTGGCCATCTATTTTACTCGGCCACATCCGACATATTAATTGCACCAATGCCTCTCCTCCCATGTATGTATTTACCCCTGTGACCTGTTCGCCTTGTTGTTGTGTCGATCTTGATGTGAAATAGGATAACATCCAACTTGATTTAGCCGACGATCCATATCAAAAAGGCAGACTTAATTCAATAAAACTGGCTAATCAGCCCGACGAAAAACGTCCAGTAATCCGCCACTTGTTTAGATGGTGGCAGTAGCACCGCCAGTGGTGACGGACGTGAGGACCTCGCCGTTCTGCTTAATGTCGATGATCGTAGCACTAGAGGGGTGTAGGTGGACGCAACAGCACTAGTGAAAGTCACGGTGCCAAAATCCGCAAGGGTAACAAGGCTGCCGCTCTCAAAGTCCTCCATAATCCACTCGGCATTCTGCTCAGAGTGTATAAGAAGAGGTGAGCTCACCGGCGGTCAAGTTCTCGATGACCGTTGTACCAGAAGTCGTGGAGGAAGCGGTGACAATAGTCCCGATAACGTCATGATGCCAGAGAAATCATAGGCGTGGTCAGGGTACCATTCGTACCAAGCATGAAGATCAATTCGGACTGATATGTTTGACATCGCTCACCATTGTACGAGACCCCTCCATCCTCGATCATGAAGTCTACACCAGTCTGGAGGATAGCGTCCTCGCCGCTGTCACCGTCGATACCAACCCAGGCAGAGGCAGCACCACTATTGTCCAACGGGGTAGGGGTGGTGAAGGCACTAGTGACGGCGGTGAACGTTCCCTGCAGGAAAAAGGATCAGTGTGAATGATTGTCTTTAAATGGGACGACACGAACGTTACGCTCGTCCCATAAAGCACCAGTCCAGTTGGAGCTGTATTCTACGTGAGAGTCGGTTAGAGACAACGCTAGCAGCAAGGTGGGCCTCTATTCGAGAAGGTGTGGCTAGAGCCACAGAGGCGAGCAAAAGGTTGCTGAGAAAAGCCATGTGAAGATAACGGCAGACAGTCCAACGGCATCCTGGATCCTTTATACTTGGGTACACGTCCTAATGTTCTCATGAGAGTTGATAGGTATGTTCTCGACGTGATCTCCTGAGTATCAACCAAACCGGGTCTTTGTCCACGTGCGGGGGTTATGTCTCTGCTCGGACTGATATTTCGGTCATCACGGAAAAAAATCAAAAGCAGAGGCCCTGTACATCTTAAAAGAAGAGGCTCTGCAATGAGAAAGTAGCCAAATGGGGGGAGACGCATGATGGTTGGCTGGCTAACATGACGCGAAGGGTGACCAGCCCACATGGACCCAACAAAAGGTGTCCGGACAAGTGTAACAAATGGTGAGTATTGGGACGCAGCATACAACCAATCAAGCACACATATCTGACATTGGCACCGCAAAAGCGCAGCCCAGCGCATGCGAGTTGAACTAACATACGGATCGGTGACTGGATGCTGTGAGTACACTCAGAACCTAATTGCGTTAGCCTGTGGGATTGGCGAGGTTACTCACATCGGAGCAAGAAAGGCTTGAAACCTGCCGTGCATCATGCAAAGGCAGGATCCTAAATCTGGCTTAGAGGCTGACGGCTAACGTGGTGTAGTCTCGCACTATCACTCGGCAGAGTAGCGAGTCTGTGTTTCGATCACTGGAGATATGACATTTCAGCCTCAGAGAGGCGCCAAAAACGGTCCAAGTAGACGTAGCAAGACAACATTGAAATCGCCTGGTTGAGTAGATTAGTTGGACAAGTTTTGCATATTCGCACACATGCGCTGTGCCACTTGAGTTACCTGGAGTTTGCTGTTCAAAGTTGCTATCCAGGATGGAATCAATCGAGCCTGGGTCGCATTGCTCTCGTTTTCGGGGCATTGCTGACGGTCCGTGGTTCGTGCGAGCGTTGTTCCAAGCTTACTGTCCATTGGTTTCCAGGACTCCGGCATTGCACAAACCACTTCCTCACATGACGATCCTACGCGAATGGCGTGGACCTGAGTGAAACCCACCATCAAGAGGACATCCTCACGAGCTTTAATCCTGTACGATAACACGCGCAGGTAGCATAGTTGAGATATCACGGCGTGGTCTCTTTTATTCGCTTCCTTTCTGCCCTCTTGCCAGAACGAGGATCTTCTCCACTGGTGCCGCCTCGGCGTTTTCGTTTCTTCGCTTTTTCGAATCGTTCCACCTCTTCTTTGGCACGCTTCGCTTTTTGGATTGCCTGGGCTTCGTCCGTAAGCCTTGCAAGATGTTTAAACCCATCTTCGTCACCGTCATCGTCCCCTTCATCTTCATTTTCACCACCACCATCTTGAGCCCCAACATCCGATTGCTCACCCTGGCTGAAGGGGGAAGGGGTGGCCGCCTTTCCGGGGCGCGGAACGTGTTCGGGGGAAAATGGATCCGGTTGGATAGACCCCTGCAGTGACAACATTTCGTTTGCTACTGTCAACCTGTTGGACCGCGTATTGAATAGGACGTCGTAGAACATAAGAACTGGCAGGGTAGATGCAACGATAGGAGAACATACCCGATCACCGTGAATTCAATGTAACCATCCGGGTCTCCAAGTCTCGAACCTGTCAAATGGTGTACCCAGCGACCACTACTTTCTGCTTCTCGAGTTTCTGCAGAAGCCTCTGGCGCGGCAGAACCATTCATCTCTACGTCATTCTCTCGATCGGCTGCGCCTGCTTCGTCGCCCATATCCCCACCTCTTCTCCCTCCAAACTCTGGATCGTTCTCTGCTGGCCCATACTCAAATGTCCACTGATCCTGCGGAATATGGTGTCGAGGGATGGAGACGTTGAAGGTACGATGCACAAGAAGGGAAATATGGTCTGGAGAGCACAAGTTTATTCTCCCTACTGCATATATGGTAAGCGGTATAGAGTAAGAGCAACAAACTAGATCAAGAATGGTAATGCATACCAAGTTTCATCGATACTCGGGGACCCCAGACGGTCGCGTCGAAGTTCACATTACACACGGCAAAGGGACAATCACCGTGTAGGCCTGCAGTCTGGTTCAGAAACCGTACGTTTGAATGCGCCAAAAGTACGCCTTCTAGGGATGGTATATAGCTGTCCGTTGACAATTAATGCCTGCACATCAACAGGTGGGCCGCAGTCGCAGATTCCAACGCTCACCGCATAACCATACTATCTAGCATTTCTTCCACTCCAGCGCGGAGATTGGAGGTAAATACAGGTGGTATGGAAAGGACAATACTGGCGTTGACTAGGCAAAACTCGCTCGGGAGATCCGGCGCGCGTGACTTGCCCTTGTCTTTGGATGATTTTTGTTTGCGCTTTGGGGGCGACAAAGCATCTTCGGAGGAAGGTGCAACTGACTGAGTCACTTCTTTGCGTGTTTCCCTTTCAAATGTAGTGTCTGGATCGCCCGCAGGACGATGTTTTCGCCTCCTGGAGTGAGGATCGCTAGTGGCCATGGTCACCAGTGGTCCATGTCGCCGTGTGTCCAGCAATTTTCGAAGACCACGTGATTAGTGTCACAATGAAAAGCCCATCCATCTGAGCACTCTTCCCGACCCCGACTTCATGGTGTGTACCGCTATACCAAACGGAACCCGCTGCTGACATTCCTGCCTAGTCTGCGCCAAAGCTCATCGGTCAAATCATTTTGACTGGCGCACAAATACTCAGCAAGGCACTCGTTGCAGCTGGCAGACAAGCTGTCCAAAGTGCGACGCAGCGTCTTTCGTTCGACTTATTGCGATACTGAAGACAACGCCCTCGTGCTTTCCCTCGTAGATGCAAAGCACCGTCCAGAAGCATTAGGTTCTGATGTCGGAGGCGTGCGCAATGCTACATCCAGTTCGGCAACCGACAAGTTGACGCGCGAACACCGTATGACACTGGACGAAGCCCATCTCATTCTGAACGTGAAACGCGGAGAGGCCACAGAGAACGTAATGAAGGCGAGTGGTTTTCCCGAACCGTGCACGGACTCGATGAATCAGCTAACTGTCGATTCAGAGCTACGAGCATCTGTTCAAAGTAAACACACCTCGACCTGCTCCGGATCCACCAGCATCTGGTTCGCGAGCTGGCAGATCACCACCACCCGCACATTCATATTACCTACAATCAAAGGTGGTCCGCGCGCGTGAACGAATAGAGGCAGAAATGAGTGTCGCTCGGGAGGATGCAGCCGCAAAACCGGAGGCAGGATCAAGTACTCTGGGACCAGGATCAAGTTGAACACGCTGTGGACTTCTTGCCATACTTTATCTCTCATTCCCCAATCATTGCTACATAGATCACATCTGCGATCCCCATTCACTCCTGTTTTCAAGCATACACAATCACAATCAAGATTAATGGAATTGACGTTGCCGAAACCACTCACTCAGTCGTACTTGATGCAAACAGCGCCTGGGGGAATGTAGTAGCCTTGCTGACAGCTGCGAATCAAAAATTAAACTAGCTACAAGCACTAAACATCAGGAACCTCATGGCATTTTCATTTCTCGCTTTTATCACTCCCCCTTTACCTGCGACTGATGCCAGGCTTGAACCTCCCTGCGTCGAACAAACCACTGAATGATCGGGAGACTGATGCATGAGATCGCAACCCATGCGAATTGCACCCCAAAGTTGAGTCCAACTATGGACAGCATTCAGTACGGTTCTTTCACTTTCGAGTATATGGCGTACTCAGGTTTTTCGTGTTGAACACCACTGTACGGACAGTTTGGGAGACATTATAGAATGGCATTGCGTATCCATATCGAAATATGATTGGAAGCATTTCGATGGGATAGAATGACACGGAAACGTTGACTACACAGTTATGAATCACTGAACGGTCGCCCAAAAACGACCTACTGATGATCCACAGCACAAGAAAGACTGGGACATACTTGATCGTCAGAAGGATGAACATTGCCTCTAAGGCATATCCCCTACACATGTACTCATCAGAATCTCGATAACAGGTGAATAGGGAAAAACTTGCAGCGCAACCATCGCTATCCAAGACATCATCCAATAAATAACGAAGCCAGCATTTCCGTAACTAGATGAAATTCAGTACACGCTCTGAGAGAAGCAAGACCGACCCACTATCGTCCAAATGGCACACCAAATGCCAGACTCAACAAACAGTACACGAGCTGCAACAAGTGAGATTGGGAAAAGCACGAAAATTTTCACTCACTGAGATGAAGAAGTACAAGGTGAAAGGCCAAAGCAAGCGCATGAATATAAGTGAGCGCAGTCTGAGACGTCTACCGAAACCGCTGAGAGCGTTTGCAGCAGCCAGATGGTTCTGAAAGAATGAGTTCAGCCTTCGCTCGAGTAGTGGCTGGTCGGATCACACCCACCGTTAAGATGAACTACGCAGCAAATGGTCAACAAACTCAACGGTTTACTCAAAGTATTCCTCACCGCAAGGATCATGAGGTATATAAGCCCGACGTAATCAACAGCGGATGCCCTGAAAGGAGTTAACAAGGCTCATCCGGTCGTGCGATCAAGATATACGTACACAGGAACGTCGAATGGCCGAAGGTCATACACTACATAGTTAACAGGTAGTGTCACAAGGGTTGGGGCAGAGTTCATCAACTCAGGAAGGCCTGGATGAGATGCTAATTGCTTCGCAATAACCAAACCAAGCGTTTGTGTGATGTTCTCGAGGATCAAGCCCACCTATGAACAGTGTATCACCACAAATCCAGGGGGTGAAAACGACTTACCATCGGAGAAATGATGGTGCGGCTGGGAGAATGGCATCACTAAGAGTCACCTCATTCCGAGAACGGGAATTCTTACTATACGGCCTCGTTTCGTGCGTTTGTCAGGTATGCACTGATTGCCTGGGAGGTATTATACGCTGCATCTGTCGAGTTTATTGCCGCGTTCAAGTTGGAGGTCGCGTCTGGGTTAACTGGGAATGACGCATCAGAAGATTCGGAAGATCAGGGCTCCGAGGACGCGTACTAGTTACGGCTACCCAACAACGGTGGTCAAGGAGGGCCATCTGAACGTCTGGTGGTCCGTTTGGGAACTCCGAGGGGTCCTTCACCAACCAAGAAAGTTGCTCGTCACCATGGATCGTCGAAAATGCTTGTGTTACTGCCTGGCCAATCTGTGCCCCGTCGAAATCCTACCGCAAACATGTTAGCGAATAGCCCGGGAGCGTGGGCCATAAATTCAAAAAAGTACTTACTACAACATATCCAGATAGGTTGTGAATATTCCCGGAAGACCTGCCGAGAGCAGCCCAATAGATAGACAAGATCGCCAATATAATGAAAATGAGAAGGGCGACGGCAAAAAGACTGATCTTGAGCCAGACCCCCCGGGCTGCAACGGTACCCCTGTCGGTGTCGAAAAACCCATGAGAAAACGGATTGTCCTGTATCGCAGTTAGCGCTACTGAAACAAGAAATAGCATCATTATACCGTCTCTTCTGATGGTGGATAACCATCGTCTGAGCCGAGTTGCTGCCCGGGGTTTGCTAGCGACGCCATCGAAGAGGTGGTAATGAAGTAAGCAGACGACGTCGTAGACCGAATGGTTATAAATGGGACCAACTTATTCAGCGATGGTTCCACTAAAGGAGTTCTAGTCAGAAAGCTTATTAGGGACCGTCCGAAGGGATCGGCACAGCAGAACGGCGAGCTGACAAGCTCCCATTGCTCAGATGTTCGTGTGCTGACGAAGAGGTCTTCTGACGGTCCCACATTTTCGGGAGAGCGAACCAAAAGAATGTCGAATAATGCAAATACATGGTGTGGGATTGTCGGTATCAGTTCGTCCAATATGTATAATATCACATTACGATTCGCTACCTTGAATATCGTATCTTCCCCTTGCAAACAAATCTAGAGGACGCTACAAATCAACGACGTCTCCGCCTAGATTTCTTTGGAGGTTCTTCATCGATCTCGACTCGGCGCTGGCAAACGGGACATCGACCAGAAACATCAGTTAACCAAGGATCGATGCAAGTTTTCTGTTTGATGTGTTAGAGGCAGATAGGTATAAAAGCACCAGAGCTGCTCACATGGAAGACATGGCCGCAGGCCAGTAGACGCAATGGCTGGGGACCTTCTCCAGCATCTTCAAGACGAGGTAGTGAGTCTCGCTCTTCCTCGGTGATGTTTTCAACAGGAATCACTGCCTCTTCTAGGTGGGGTGATGGCGGCGCGACAGATACATCTTCCTGATCGGGGTCTTGCCGAGGGGCTGCAGAGAGCCTTCTCGGCTCCTCGAAGTCCATCAAGCAGATTGCACACGCGGCACGATTACCTTCTAGCCTGACAAAGGGATATTCACACTGCTCCCAGTTATCCTCCCATGTCTCAGGCGCTTTAATCGTGTCAGGCGTCGACACCTTGGCACTCCGATCCTTGGCGCTGGATTCCGTTACATTGTCTCTCTTAGAGACCTTTCTACGGAAGAATGCAAATCGTTTTCTTGGCACAGGTGTGGGCGGCTTTGGGGGATATGTGTGTATGGGCTTCGGTAGGGAAATGGGTGCAGACGTATCGTCGGGTGGGGGAGGGATATAAATAACAAGAGGGATGCGGTCGACGAGTGACTTGGGGAGCTTCCCGATGTCAGGCTTGATATAGTGTGGATTCTGTAGCGGATGACGGCCAAGGCAAAGTAATATGATGCTATAGAAGAGCTTCAAGAGAGGACTCAGCTTCACGCAGGGAGTAGACTGAGACGGGACTGACCATGATGAATGGCAAAACCATGAATACAAGAAAACCGAAGAGAATGACTTCCAAGACGAGCAAGTACATAGTACACAAAATTCCAAAAGTAAGCCACCAAATGAGTGGTGCAGAAAGACGGCACGTGTTAACTGAAGTATACTCGAGGATGTGTGCGGTCAAGAACCACGTTAGGGTGAACATGGACAAAAAGAGAGACAATCTAGGACAGAATGAGCTCTGCTGCAGACGAAGTGTAGGACAACAAACCGTGCATAGATGTGGTTGTAGGGTACCGGTGGGTCTTCTGAATTGGTAGCCGTTGACGTTCCTCTGTCCTGCTGTCTTCGGTGCCTCGAGTTTCCGGAACGCGTGGGTTGAGGTTCGCCGGGCTGCGCCGTCGACTCGGAGTCTTCTCTGGGGACATTATCTCTGGATCACAGTGAGAACACATGGTCCACAGTGGAAGGATAACAACTCACGCCGCCCGTATGCGGAGGTAGTTCCAATAGGTTAACCCGGACGACAATGCCAGGCGCACCAACCAAAGGCAATTCCAAGCAACCAGAGGCCGGCTGCAAGCATGGACTTGATCGATCGTAAGATCTTGAGGGCTCTTAACGACTGAAGCAGCGCTGAGCAGTGCTATGACAGTGGCGGCCTAATAGTTCCGCCAGAGTGAGAAGGGTACTTTGGAACAGAAGCAAACTAACCTGGAGGAAGTTGTAGAACAATGTTCCAGCCAGCGACACCAACGCCTTTCTGGTCCTGGATGCATCCGGTCCCATGCCCAACAACTCTTTTAGTCTCTGAAAGAATGACCTTGAAGGCCGCTGGTCAAGTTGAGGCGCTGGAGTTCCGCTAGGGGTCTGTCCGGCCTGCCTGAGCCAAGAGGTCGGTCTTGCAAATCATCAGCGACTGATATGGGGAGTGATTTGAAAACTGAATTACTCTGCGGGTTCGACACTGTTCACAGGAGATGAGGAAGCTGTTTCTGGACCGCGTTGTGCTGAGCGGCGATGGGGCGCAGATATCCGAGCTCTGACAGGTTGTGTTACGGTTGGGATGTCCCCAGTCGATTGGGTGCGGCGGAGAGACTGTGAATCAAGAGCTGGAGTGTTGGACATGGCGAAAGTTCAGAGAGATGGAGTAACGAAGAGGCTGGGGGATTGACGCCTGCGGCGTGTTCTGCCTGAAAGAGAGGCCAAAGAGAGTGCTGCTGTTCAAATTGCCCACCACCTCTGAACTGAACATCCAAATCGGCGCTAATCGCAGTTGCGCAGCGTTCCGTCGAAAGCGTGTGCTGCTAGACGACGAAGCCGGAGAGCGGGTAGTAGGACAAGCAGACAAAGTGTTGCAACCACGCAAGGAGCACTGCACGCCACCTGTTTATGTACACAACGTCCGCCTAAGTCCATCCTGTAATGACACCCATCCGGCTGGTTACTTTCGATGCCCTCCATACCCTAATCACCCCAAGAAGACCCGTCTACGTCCAATACTCAGAGGTCTTTGCGCCATTCCTCGGCGTTCTCTGTCCAAGCGCTCTCCAGCGCTCGTTCAAAGCCAGTGAGTTCGCTTATCCACTCCTTTGCGTCTGTCCCACCCGCTTGGAGGTCTGAGGCAGGTGCAAATAGAAAAACCTGTCTATCGCGGCCAGTTAGGTGCGCGCGGATGGTGGACCGAGGTCATTAAGAGGACAGCCATGGGGGCCGGGGCTGACCGGCAAGGTATGAGGCCATGTCTCTCCACACCGAAAACGCATGGGCCTCAACAGAACGCATGCAGCAGTGGAAGCGTCCCTGGACGAAATCGTGGTCGAGCTCATGGACCGCTTTAGCTCCAGCAAAGGGTATAAACTGTTTGATGATGCACTTCCCGTACGTATGTCGAGAGTCATTGCTCTGATCTTGTCTCGCATCTCTGACGCTTAGGGAAACCGTAGTACGTCAGCTGCAAGAGATGAACGTCCGCACGGCGCTGATAAGCAATTCAGATGCAAGGATGCGTGTGTCTTGGAGTATTTAACTCGCTAGTGTGGTCGATCTTATTGACGCTGCCACCACAGGCCTCGTGCTCGCAGACCTCGGAATATCCCCGTTCCTGCATCCGCTTGTCCTAAGTGAAGAGGAAGGGGTCGAAAAACCCGATACAGAGATATTTCGACGCGCCTTCAAGCAAGCCCTCGACAACTCGACTCATTTCGACCAGGGTTTGCATGTTGGTGATGAGCTTGAATGGTAGGCCTACTGAGCGCCGGAGTCTCTTCTCTGGTTTGACAGTAGCCATCACAAGTGATTATTACGGAGCGCAGGCTGCTGGAATGCAAGTGCTACTGATCAGAAGACCTGGCCCTGATGGGAATCAGGAACACAAAAAAGCAGATGAGGATCTAAGAAGTATTAGAGTCGTCTCTAGCTTATATGGTGTGGTTGATTGGGTGATATCACGGATGGAGGCCTAGATGACTCAAGTGCATAGCTGCTGGAGGAGACGTGTGTTGGCTAGATTTAGGACTAGCAAATGAACGAATCGGTCGTGAAAGAAGCGAGAGCACATCTCCAATGCCTCGTTCTCACAGCAGTGGATCTGTTGAGCAGCCAGAAATTTGCTAAACATAAACTGAGAATGAGATAATGAATGGGACTGGTGCCTGCGCTGGTGCAACATTAAATGGATGTGATACACGAGGAGTGTGGTCAACGTTGTGAATGGTGCAAGTAAAACTGTATCAGAAAGAGCCAATGTCTGACCATGAGTTCTCTTTCAGTGGCTTCAGGTAGTCCATCCTCATGACAGTTTTCTCCCTAGGCAGGACTACGTCTTGAATTTTTTCACCCTGCTTGAGCATCGTCCAGCGTATGACGCGGGGGTCTTGGCGCAGTTTCAGAGCCAAGGAATTGAGTGTACGGGGTGATGTGTCAAAGTACATGGTCCAATAGCTGCCGTGTACGCGGTCAGAGACCGAAAGCGACATTGCACCAGGACTCACTCTCCGATGGTATGGCT
>JBBPUK010000049.1:3766-17557 GCA_038094635.1 Tylopilus cervinicoccineus | reverse complement strand
CAGTTTCAGAGCCAAGGAATTGAGTGTACGGGGTGATGTGTCAAAGTACATGGTCCAATAGCTGCCGTGTACGCGGTCAGAGACCGAAAGCGACATTGCACCAGGACTCACTCTCCGATGGTATGGCTCTTTTTGTGTCTCCTCATCACCTGAGGCAGCGTTTGGGTCCCCCAGTATTCGATATTGCGAACAACGCCACCCTGGTCCATTATATGGCGTGCAGACATCGTGACCAGGTCCTTGATGTGTCTCTAAAACTCGGCGAGTGACGATGAGGATCGACTAGGAAGACATGTTGGACATACATATTCTCTGAAGTGGGCGGATATACATAGCATCTTGTAGAATGGCATCGTCAAAAAAGAGCTTGCAGCGCTGGGCCTAGTAAATGTGCCGAGTCGTCAATGTTCGCATTAGCTAAGCAAGATGGCACGCCGCTAGCGACGGTGGATCTGGCCCGTCTACAGCAATACTTGGTGATGCTTTTTTGACTCTCGTAGCGCCTCGAACCCGTCAGTCAAGCCGATCCGTCGGTTGAAGTCGACTCGCGCTGCAGAGCTTCGTCTCCCCCCGGCTTGGTGTTGCAACTTGTTCTCAGGCTGTCGGCGGCCTGTGTTTAATTTCCGAGACTCTCTCAGTGGTGGGTCGATTGAACTGTCCGGACGTGTTTGCGGACGAGCGCATGTCTGACGACCATGCAGAGTCTTGTCGGCGGATGCTCGCCTCGACGTTGCTGGCGGTGACTGCGGCCTGCGTGGTCTCGGAATTGAGACCACCGGATTGGACGAGATCCGCTCGTACGTGATACACAGGACTGGATCCGTAGCCTCGGAGGGAAGGTTCCTTTTCACGACGGCGACCCGGCGTAAAATAGAACGCTCCTGGTCTGACTTGGTCTATCCGGTTGCCTGCTTCAAGAGACTCGGCTCGGGACGCACCACGGTGGATTGCGTAAGGTGGGCGATTTGTAACCAGACCGCTCTCCGGTGATAAATGAACTGATTGATATAGAGCAGGTCGGGTGCTTTGCGTCATCCAAAAACTGCTGCGGTAGCCACGGACACGTCCCCAAGGAGGATTGCACTGAGAACTCTGGCCATTTGTGCAGACTCGGTATATTTCCGCAAACGAGCAGCAATCAACGCGTGCCAGTCACCCCAATATCTCCTTATGGCGGCGCCATCTGCGCGCGTCGTCGGGCGTGATCAACGCTGCTTTGGTAGTCCGTCGTCTGTCGCCTCTGCCCTTCCATCCTTGCGTCACCACCGATCGTCCTGCGCTTGGTAAGATTGTCGTTCTCGCCAGAGCAGTCGTCCGGTGCATGACGCTTGCTGTATTGTGTGATGTTCTCCCGCCGTTCCGTAACCCTTTTAACGCACGTCGTCCGTACCCCTTGTATCGCTGCAGTCTTGGTCGTGTCCACATCGACTGACTCCTCCCTTCCTTCCTTCTATACTCTCCGTCCCGCGTGCATGCGCGGAGGTACACGAGATCCTACTTTCTTCTTGCGGCTTCGCTTCTCTGTACGTCAACTTGGCCCATCAAATTAATCGCGCGTTCAGCCTATCCAATTCCCCGATTATTCCTTTTCTATCACCAGGCTTCTCCTCTCCCCTTCTTAAAGCATCGTTCGCCTGCGCTGACACCTTTTCGAGCCTCATCCTCTCCCCTCATCATGTCTGCTTCGCTGCGCATTGCAGCAGACGGAATCACTCGTCCCCCACGCCTCCAACCCTCTCCCTCCCTCCCTAATTTGCGGTGCGCCAGACTGTATTATCTTGGCCCAGTATTCAGTCTTACTGGCTGTCTCTCCCACGTGACACAGTGCACGCAACACTTCTTCTGATCCTCAGTTGTCACGTCCACAGCCAACCGTAAATAAATCCTCGTCCCAGATCCCATCCCTCAGTCCCGCGAACGTATCCTCCAACCTTACAATGAAAGACGGAGACCTTCACCTAGCCAGACGTGCCCGTCAGCAGTCCAAAAATCACCACTATCTAACGCCGCCTCTCACCCCTGCTTCGTCACTCAAGAGTGACGGTACGGATCCGGATTCAACCGACCTAAACCCCCTCATAGATAGCCAATTCTCCTCCCAAAATATTCTCTCCAGTGATTCCGTCGAAAGCCGTTTCCTGATCGTGAGTCTCTTTCTCTATCACATACGGACTCATCTGATGGTGATAGTTCAGATCGGCAACGTTCCAGTCGACCTCTCCGAAGACGTAGTTGGTCCGTATTTTCGCTCGCTGGCCACGCTGCCGGACGGCTCGTCCCGAGCCCAGGAAAACTCGCAGAGCGTTCTGAGGGCTGGGAACGTCATTCAGACCATCTATTATCGCTTTCAGGAAAAACGCGCCATTATCCTCGCGTTCTACGATATACGTGACGCGGAACGAGTCAAACACCTCATCGAAGCTAATGGTTCGCGTTCACATCACGCTTCTGGGGTGGTTGACGAGAAGGGGGCCTCTGACGAGGGCACGGTGGGCCGCCCGTGGGTGGAGGCATTGACATGCTTGTTCGTCGCTCCAGATCACTTCGTACGGGTGGGTCTGTCTCGCATTCCGTGTCGAGGCGTTCTCAACTCCACCAGCTTCTTGGTCAGTCAGCGTCGGCCGCGATGACACACACGGAAGGCACATTTCGTGTCTCGGTGGGTGGAATGATTGCAGAGCGTGATCACAATTATTCCGGTTGGAGCAGAGTTCGCTTCTTCGTTCCCGTAAAACTCAAAAGCGTGCTGGCGAAGTACGGAGAACTCAAGTCGTTCCGGCTTCTGAAAGAGGACGAAGAGACATGTCGTCAGGTACGTTTTTGCTTCGAGGTATATCACGACACGCGGACGGCGCACGGAGTCCGATGCAGTCTTTCGGTTGCTGTTCGGGCTATTCACCCCGTCACAGGCAATTTCGTTTTGTGCCCCTGTGCGGTAGATTGGCGTCTAACCGTTTTGTACACTGAAAACAGCTGTTCACGGTCGAATACTATGACATCCGTGCGGGGGACTTGGCATGGGAAAGTCTCAACGGACGGGTAGTAGACAACATGAGACTTGAGCTCATCCAACGAGATGTGTTACGTGGTGGATGTAGCGGGCCACGGGATTTAGAAGACGACTCGGTTATCCCAGAAGGCCAGCTCGGAGGTGGACATGCCGCGGAGCCGAAGACGCCCACGGCTTCCACGTACTTATCGCAGTCGCAAACGATCACGCCCCCGAGTGGCGTCCCCTTCCCTCTTTTGAATGACGCAGGAGCCCGCGACTATCCGAGTCCTTGCGAAAACGAAGGAGCCGACGCCCACCTGGATGCAGGTTCGATTGTAAACAACCACATTCCTGATCGCCAGAAACCCAGCTCTCGTTGTCCTGTGGATACCACCGAGCCCCGCGCGGACGACGCACTCTCCATCGACCCCCCTCACGAGCACACGGGCACGTACGTTGCCGATCAGTTTGGCAGGCGCGGATCGAATAACCTGTTTTTTGACGCCGTTCGTTCCCGCACGCTCCACAGGGTGGCTGACGCAGACTACATGCGAGCTGCCAACATGAGCCCCGTAGCCCTCGATCGTCCACAAATCTGTCCCTTTGAGGTGGCTGGCGGCACGACTGACCTGTGCACCCCACCGTGCCCGGGAGCGCGGCCACACTTTGCGCACGACTATTTCACTCATACCGATCGATACGCCGGAGATGCGTCTCTGCAGCCCTCTTGGGTTCCGTCGTCCCTCGCTCAATACCCCGCCCCCCCACAGTCGCCCATGCCGCCCATGTGCTCGATATGCTGGGATGCGTCGACAGGTACTTGGGTTGCATGGGGAGCGCCAGGTATCCCTCCAGAGCAATGGTCTACGTTCCCCCCCTCGCCGGGGTATTATCACGGTGCTACCTCCCAGACACTTCCCTATTCTTACCCACCACACACGTCTCCGTCGCTGGTGCACCCCCCATATGGCACTACCCCCAACCGTGTATATCCCACGACGTATCCAGCTTCTCCGCGGGCTCCTCCAGAGAACAATCAACTGGATGTTCGCAAGATTGAGCAGGGCCTTGACACGCGAACCACGGTCATGATTAAAAACATCCCAAATAAAATGACCGATAAAGAATTGATTGCGTACATCAACAAAATTTGTCCTCGGCGCATCGATTTCCTTTACCTGCGAATGGACTTCCAAAACGGTACGAAACCCATATCGTTACCATGGCCTTCATAGTCTGAAATTTTCGATAGGATGCAACGTCGGATATGCATTCGTCAACTTTATTGGTGTGGAGGACCTGTTGCGATTTGCAAAGGCGACACTGGGTGAAAAGTGGTAAGCCATGAGCTACCTGGGTGCATGGACTAGTCATGACATCATGCCACAGGAACATGTACTCCAGTGAGAAAGTGCTGCAAATGAGTTATGCAAACTACCAGTAGGTTTTGAATATTGGACTGCATGATGTCGTTGAAATGCACATGACACTGACAGGGGAAAAGAAGCACTTGTCGAAAAGTTCAAGAATTCGTGCATCATGGACGAGCGTGAGGAATGGCGTCCAAAGATATTCTTCTCTGATCCCGGACCAAAACAAGGACTGCCAGAAGATTTCCCCAAGCCCACGCACATGCGCAGAAAGGAACGGAGCTCCTATAATCGCGGAGCGCTATTCGTACCTGGGATTAACGGCGGGACTGGGTACCCCAAGACGTTCCTAAATGCCACGACATCTCACCAACGCACCAGCCGTTCATCTGCGGCATCGCTGGGCGACGAACGGCAACGAAAACTCAACTACCCCACTAATGACAGCAACGCGCAGTAATAGACGCTGGTACACTGTCCGTTTGGTTCTGATTAATACCGTCATCTCGTCTTTTTACCCAGATTCCAACTTTTACCCTGACTCTAAGCTGCCTCATCTGATTGCCTCGTCCGGTTGTATACGTACTCCATTATCTTATACTTTAAAGGCTAACTGACACCAACTGTACTCGAGACGCGGTGTCTCGGTCATCCTCTCGTGCGTCTTTGATCTGTTTTTCCGGCTCGATGTCGTCTGCTTTTATTCAGTAGCGTCGAGTGGTGTAATTCATACCCTGGCGTTCGAGAATCGCCTTTGCTCGCGTACGTAGTAAACCTGAAATAAGCTTCGTTTCGCTTGATGATGATCCGCGCGCGCTCCGCGCAACTGTAACCCTTTGGTTGCCTGGGGAAAGAAAACATTCGGAGATGAAATAGGCATCGACTCCGACACAGACGACGGGGACAGGTGCGGAGTGGGTGGTCCTCCATGAGACGGGGGTTCAGTCCCAGTGCCACGAGAGTGCAAACGGCCGTCCTGTCCTGAGCACGATGTATGCGCATCACCTCCAGCTCGTACATGGGTCCGGGTGAGGAGAGCGAGAGAGTCGACTGTGGTGCGTCGAGGACTGACTGCCCGGACGGCCTGAGGTGCTGGTGGTCCTGAAAAGGCAATTAGACGCAGCCACCGCCTAATCGCCGACCGACTCACGCCAACTCTGAACTTGGTCGAGCCACACCGGAGCTCGCTAGATGGACCCGTCCAAGCTGGAGGAGGAGAGAGCCCGCAGCGCACGCCGTGCGAAGCTCAAAGCGTCGAACCTCTCCGTCGACACCCCAGGTTCGTCGCCGCGCTCTCGTCCGACTAGTGTCGCTCACCGCCGAAATAGAGTCCTCCAAACTAGACTCGTCTCTCAGACGCCACACCGCGCTTATCAAGCGCATGCGTCAGTCGATCGGTTTCGACAACCGCGACCAGATCATCAAAGACATCGACTCGCTGTCCCTCGAGAAATATATCGACGAAATAGCCACTGCCGCCCTCGATGGCATCGCGCGGTGCAAGACGGAGAAGGACGTCTGGGCCGCGGTGGAGGTGAGCGATTACATACTCTCGCGCTCTCCGAGTTTACTCTCTCAATACCTAGGTCATATGCTCTCTCCATAGGCGATTCCCTGCTTTGTTCACTCCTGCTTTTGTGGACATGTTGGCTTCTGCAATCGCCGCTCCATCAAGGGCAGCCCTTTCCGCTCTTCCGCCCGATCAACGTGAGAAGGAAGACGCTGCGAGGGTCACTCGGCAAAGACCAGTCCTTCGGGTGTGCTCTGAGCTTGCCCTCGTCGGTATTATCAAGGATTCTCCAACGAGAAGTGGTGGCGAGTGGATAATGAAGGCTATCAAAGAACTGGTGCGACATGTCTTGCTCCGTTGCACGGGCCCAGACTTATACCCGACGTAGCTGTCGAACGATCCTACCCTCTCTTCTCTCCCTTTGCTCTCAACATTCCTCAAGTCATATGCTCGCCCATATCTAGGATTAATGCAGGCACAAACCAAGCAAATACCTAGCGACTCGGAGCCTGGCACGCTGTCCTCCATCATGACGAGTGAAGCTCAAGGAAGCTTTCCTCCCCTTCCGAATGAAGACGAAGAGCTCGTAGAACAGGACATACGTGATCGGTTCAAGCGTATGTGTGAAGGATATTTCGACAATGTGGCCAAGAAACTCGTTATGGAACACAAAGTACGCGGACCCATTATCCTTCCACATTGACTGTGCACTAACTGGAGTCGTCTATAGCGTCTACAAGAACAGGACCGTCGCAATCATGAAGCGTACATTCGTTCTGGTGAGATATTTGAAGACAGGCAGCAAGCGTACGAGAAAATGACCAAGGGATACGAAAAACTTCTCGCAAGTTGCCAAACGTATGTACCATCACTCGCGTCATGTCTGACATTAACAGAACCGTAGTCTCTCTGAACTCCTCTATCTTCCTATGCCTATTTTACCAACCATCTCTCAAAAATCAGACTCGATCCAGATAGGGTCACATCTCGGTGGAACACTTCCAGACGAATCGGAAGATGTCTCGCTTGCATCTGGTGGCAAATGGGAAGATGAGGAAGAACGAAAGTTTTTTGAAGACATTCAAGACCTGAAGGATTTTGTTCCTAGGAGTGTGCTCGGTATTGAATTAGAAGAAGGGACCGACAAGGCAGCCGACGAAGAGAGAGAGAAGGCTGAGAAGGAAAGGGCCGAGGCTGAAGCAAAAAAACTAGAGCAAGAGCTCGAGGGACTCAAAGCTAACGGGGATATTCGTACTAATGGGAATGTTCATCCTGGGGACCGACTAGACAACCCAAACAACGGAGAAGATGGGTAAGCCGGACTGCGCTCTTGTGGGTTAGCTGACCACATTGCACCGAACTTTCAGCGCAGTCACACCTACACCAGGTTCTCCCAAATCATCGACCCCTCCGCTGTCTCCTCAACTCGCACCGCAAGGTCCCTCCCAGCTACTCACTGCTCTGTTGACTCGCCTCCCAGATGCGACCAACCGAGCAATGATTGATCAGGCTGCCGTGGACTTTGCCTTTCTCAACTCCAAGGCTGCGAGAAAAAGGCTTATCAAAGTGGGTTTACATCCCTCAGGTTTGCATTGAACAGTTTAATCGGTGAAGATCAGTTCTTTACCACAGTACCGAAGAACAGAACAGACCTCCTGCCTCACTATTCGAGGCTGGTTGCTACCTTGAGCAAGTACCTGCCAGACATAGGGTCAGAACTAGTCGCTTCTGTGAGTCATCTGATCCAACTCCCTGCAATTCGTGTATTGGAAAAACTGACCAGTGTATCCAGCTAGATGAGGAGTTCCGGTATTTACAGAGGAAGAAGAACGTTGTTAAAGAGCTTTCTGAAACACGAATCAAAGTATATTGTTCCGTTTGATGACCATGTATCGTTTAATCTCCCCCACCACAACAGAATATCGTCTTTCTGTCGAACCTGACGAAGTTCCACATCGTGCCATCTCACTTGATATTGCACATGTTCAAAGTCTGTCTCGACGACTTTTCGGGCACGAATGTAGAAAATATAGCTCTTTTACTTGAGGGTTGTGGTCGCTTTCTTTTACGAAGTGAAGATACCAGAGAGAGGTTCGGTACCATGGTGCGGGTTTAACTGTGTTTGGTATCACTCCATCGACGGCTTACTGTCCTCCAGCTGGAACTCATGAAGCGCAAGCAAAGCATGCAACATTTTGATCAAAGACAAATTCTCCTGCTTGAGAATGCCTATTACCAGGTTTGAACTCGAGAAGCAGTCTAAGATCGGACACTGAGTGTCCACCCAGTGCAATCCGCCAGAACGTGCCCCGCGCGTTGAGAAGGAGCGGACTCCGATCGAGCTTTTTATTCGCCACCTTATATTCGATGTTCTTGCAAAGAAAACTATCGATAAAGTGCTGAGGCTCGTTCGGAAATTGGACTGGGACGAACCTCTTGTACAGCGCTCTTTGCACAAAGTTTTCACGAAACCATGGAAAATCAAATATAGTAATATCAGTTTGCTCGCGATGTTGACGTACGACTTGCAGCGCTATCATCCCGCTTTCGCCGTATCCGTCGTAGATCAAGTACTCGAAGACATCCGTTGGGGGCTAGAGCAGAACATTTACAATACGAACCAACAACGAATGGCAACAATAAAATACCTCGGAGAATTGTACATCTACCGTTTGGTGGACTCTAGCTTGGTGTTTGACACATTGTGGTCGCTTGTAACATTCGGACATCGTCAGTCTTGCTCGTATTCTTATTGAATCCTCGACACTCACCCTTCTTCCTAGCCGATGGTCACCCGTTGCCACGTCAGCCCTGCCCGCTTGATATGCCGGACGACTTTTTCAGAATTCGCGTGGTTTGCGCGATGCTAGACACCGTTGGCATGTGTTTCGACAGGGGCAGTCAGAAAAGAAAGCTTGACAACTTCTTGGTGTTCTTCCAGGTGAACGGTCTTTATTGTCCGACTTGCAGAGACGCTGAGACCAACGTTAGTATTATGTCCTATGCAAAGAAGAGCTGCCTATGGATGTGGATTTCATGCTGTCAGATTCTCTCGAGGTAAGTTGAATTGTAGATTTCACAACGATGACTTCACTGCCGTGTAGGCTATCCGACCAAAATTGGCGATACCAAAATCTATCGAGGAAGCAGCTGCGGCAGTCGATGAAATGTTTAATTCAGCCTTGCAAAATGCTGGTTGTGAGTGGTTCCCCGTGGCCTTTTCTTTCTATGACTGAGCGTGTACCAAAGTGACAACTGAAGGTGAAAGTGGCGACGATAGTGAGGATGATGGAGAACGTCCTCAACAAGATGACGAGGAGGAGGACGATACAACTGGCCAAGAGTCTGCAGTGAGCATTATTTGCAGCTCTCCACACACGGTCACAAAGACGCGTTTCTACAGGCCGAAGACCGCGCTCCCTCGCCAGAGCCAGTCGTGGTGCTGTCTGCTCAGGAATACCTTGGTCCCTCGGAAGAAGCCGATGCAGAGTTCGCAAAAGAACTTGCTAGAATCATCACTGATTCCTCCACCGAGTCGAGAAAGATTGATAAGAAGACAGCCTGGTGGGACTCCGCTGTACTGGCACCCGGTTCCAGAAAGAAACGTGCAGAGGATAACGAGGGCGACGCTGACGGCGAAGGCAATGCAACTAATGGCGAGTCGGTGATGAACTTCACGGTGATCACGAAGAGAGGAAACAAGCAACAGGTCTATCATTCTTTATCGAACAGGCCATGGATTAATCTGTTTGATAGATGCGATATCTGCCTATCCCTTCAGAGTCTGCCATGGCAGTGCATACTCGTTCGGCACAACTTCAAGACAAGGTTGAACAGCAGCACCTGAAACGTCTAGTTTTGAACTACGAGCAGAGTCAAGAAGCTGAAGAGTTGAAAGGTAATCTCCTTGGCATTGGGGGGTCCAACATATCAGTGACAATGTGTACGGCAGCATTGGAAAACCGTAACCGGGCTAGTGCGATCAAAATCCGCTATGTTGGATAACAGGCGATGACTTGGCGTACTGGCACAGGCCAGTAAGTCGGTGCAATCATAGCAGTCTTTTCGCTCGATAGCGATCATTGCGACTTCCGCACCCACTTCCCGGCTTCTCACTCCCGGTCCAGACCAACACTAGTGACCACGAATTGGTTGGACGTCTTTGGCGTGCTTCGCTTCAACGTCCACCAACTCCGGGTTCAGTATCCACGTTGATGACCTTATGTACTTTGACGATCCCGAACCATCCATTCAGCACCCTTCTAGTCACGGTGCAATGCAGCCATGATTGTAGTGCTTTATGTGCCCTGCATTATTTTTCTAGAATGATCACCAACTTGAAACTCCAAATCCTGTACCATCATCATCTTGCCTCGTCTCCTTTCGAGCTGATTGTGTATGTTCATCGACCGCAGCATTTTTCGATGATTGCTCGACGTTATTAATGTGTGAAAGTTGGCCAATGACGCTAAACGAGATCCTTGAGTTCCCAATGATCATGATGCCAGCGTCCGATTGACACAGTAACCGAGTTGCGTCGGTGGTTACCGCGTCCTCGATATTAGACACAAGTCCCTCCTTTCAAATACACCCAAGTCACAAGCACCTCGAGGTTGCCAACTTGTCGAAGTCACCCGTGTAAACTCGATCTACACGGTTGACTCCAAACTTGGATAATCCAAGCAGTGACTGAACTTCGTGCAGCTACTAATCCAGATCTCGTCAGTTCAGCCTCAGCGTTTTTCATGAACGATTCTGACGACAATTACTTCTCGGACGACCTGGTGCTTGATGACAAGACGCTAGCTCTTCTTGACGAGGAGGAATCCAAATTCAAACGTACTACCAATACCCGAACTCAACGAACTCAGGCTGCTGGGCCTCCAACCAAGCGCCAGAAAACAACGGACGCATGCCGGCCTCAATCGGTCAACAGAACGCTTCATCGCGTAGACACTTTGGAAGACATGGATGACTATCCGGACATTTCCATTCGGCAAGATGGCACTTACGGCCTGCAGGATAAGCACAAGCGGGCGTCAGGACGTCCAATTATTCGACCTGGAATTGCTCCTGGACCACAGGTCGTTGCGCAGGCAGGATCAGGGATCAGACCTGCTATGACTGCTCCCTTATCCCGAGCACCTTTATCTCGAGGTTCTGCGCCTCCCACACGCGACACCTCCATGGCGGATCCCATGAGAGCAACTCAAGCCCCCTCCCGTCCTCCCTCCGTTGTGCGTGCCACGCAGTTCGCCCAGTCACCGGTTTCATCACAAGAGGTTCCTCGGACGCAGTCAGGCCCTCCCCAGAGAGTCAATAGGGTTCCATCTACGACGGTCTCTGACGGTTATGTCGAACAGTTGCTACAACAAATAGAACAGGTATGTAGTGCGTAGGGTCGCATAGTGTGTGGACCATAAATCATTTCTTACAGCTTCGAAAAGAGAATCAGACGATTCAAGCGAACATGGAGTCTATTCTAGAAGCGAAATTTTCCAAGGAAGGGGAAGTGACTATCCTCAGAAAACGTCTAGAAAAGGTACATGGTACATTGTTCCACGGGGGAGACGCCAATAATGAACGTCAGGTTCGCAGACGGCCCAAGACCACTTGGCTCAGCTGGCAAAGCTCAAGGCCGCAAAGGAGGAGGCCGATGCGAAGCACGTTGTATTACAGAAACAATACGAGGCGGACAAGGAACACCTGAGAACAGAGTTGACTTTCAAGGTAAGGGACGTATCTATCCTTGGACGACTGATCACATGTTCTCTAGCGCCACGAGCTAGAGACTTCTTCGCGGAAACACATTGTACCCTCTTCACCCGAGAAGGATCTTTCGCAGCCAGCGGAACCCTTAACCCTTCAGGGGCAGAAATCGGGCCCGCTAAGTTCTGCTGGCCCTTCTCGGTTAGCGCCTGAAGCGTCTCGTCGGCCCCGCTTTGGTGTCATATCAGACTTTGAAAAGTCCAAGAAGCCTGTTTTACTGGAGACGAGAGAACTCCCGTCAGGATTTCAGACCGGTCTTCCGCGTTCACAATCTGTGGTTGGACTCGAAGGCAAGGAGACTGATTCATTCAATGCTGCCGTGGGTCTATCCATTTTCCCGTAATAAGTGAACATAACCATTTATGTTTTCTAGAACGCATCCCCTGTAATTTCAGGTGCTAGTCATGGGACGAATAGTCGGTTTCTCCAATCCGAGGTCTTTGGTACTCAAATAGATGATGATGATGATGATGATGGAGGTCTCGTAGTGGATTTCATTCCTCCTGCCGACAATGGTATCGATGATGTCTACATGGTAGACGAAGTGGCACCAGCTATGACACCCTCTTCCCAAGATACTGCCATCCTGACACTTCCAAGTTGGAATTCAGTTGTCAGTGTTTCCTGCTCTTAAATTGCATTTCTCGGAGCTAACGTCTAATAGCTTCATGATATCATGTTGACGCATGCATCACGGGGGTCAAAGCTCCCAACTTTGCAGCAGCTTGTGTGTGCGTTTCCGGCAGACACAAGCCAAGCTCAGGCCTATGGTGCTATGTTAATGCGAATATTCAATACACTTGGGAGCATTCCCGCTCATTCTGACAAGGGCATTGATCACGATCATTCGGCCCGAATTATATGTTGTGCACTCTGTGAGATCACCGAATTATTAGCAAAGAATAATTTGGTTCGCCCTCTTCTTCTAGCATGTCGAGCCGTCACTCAGTCGCCGCAGATCTCCCCTCTGACTGCCGTGTTAAACCTACTTACCGACCTCGCATATACGCTGCCGTCGATCCACGTACATCTGCTATCGCAACGTGCTCCAGACCACGATGAGGCACCTCGATTATTGGGGGTACTGCATAACATTATCCATAACCACCTCCATACACTGACGACTGGCAATGAACCTCCTGAGCTTTGCTCGCTCGGGAAAGAAACGTTATCTCTTTACGAGGCACTCGTTTGGTGGGTCCCCGATGACCTCGAAGACCGGTAAACTTTCATACAGGATGCTGTACACCAATGGTTGACTGTGAATTCAGGTTAAGTTCGTGCCCGGGCATGCCATCCTTGCTCACGACATTGCTCCGTCCCCACCGTCCGATGTGGTTCCTTATCGAGAGCGCGCGGGTACTCCTATGGCTGTCGACAAGTATGGTTCATGCAATCTTGGCGGCTTCCCAGTCAACATGATTCCAGGACGGAACCTATTTCGTTCATTGCTATCACACCCCATGAATGAGCGACGGGAGAGTGACGGTGAACTCGTTGAACATCCGCAGATCGGTCTCATGTGTTCTTTGTTGACCGACATTGATCATAAAGGACTCGAGGTACGGCCGTTGGAGAGGGGGTATTTGTTTACTGTCTTCTCTTTCTGATCATGGTCGTATCACAGGCGGATAAACTGAAGAGTTACATCATCATATTCTTTGGCGTACTCTCCAACGTACACCCTGATGCATATACGCTACTGGTCGAATCACAAGAGCTAATCCCGTCGATAGTCCTCTACCTCTGTCATCTGATTGCACCCATCTGGGATGAAAATGGGATCATTTCCAATGATCCCGAGGCTGCTACGAGGTGCTCGAGCCATCTCTCAACCAGTCAACCTTTTGAGCTGAATCAGAGAGAACAGAACGACAGACATCATCAATCACACGACGCTGTTGCTTCATCACCTGGTCATTGGCGAAGATGCGACGCTCGACCTGCGTGAATGTCTTTTACGGGCACCACCAAAGACATACCAAGGACTAATTCATGGTTTTATCCTAACGTTTGGACGTCTCAGTTACGCGAATCCTCCTGATTGGCTGGATAAAAAGGCTAGACAGCGACTGGCGGCAGTTGCGGGTCCGTGTTCGGTCATACGTCAAGTGAACTCGCTAATGACTGGCGCACAGATCTAGCAAGGG
>JBBPUK010000048.1:47853-76502 GCA_038094635.1 Tylopilus cervinicoccineus | reverse complement strand
GATTTTTTTTTTTTTATATAAGAGTGCCATGTGCTCGGGTCAGCGCCCAAAAGGCGTTATTAGAACCAAGGTGGCGCTGTCACCAGGGAATCCGTAAGTTCGTTTCTGGGCAGTGCGAAGCTTGCCTCATTGATCACGGAATCGGACGATCCAGAAAATGATATTCCCGGTTCTGTGTCCACACGGGCGTAGCTCTCTGAAACAAGTCAAATCATGATGAGGCAACCCGACCAGCGGAGTAACTTTGGGAGCGTGAGTTATCGACCAATGTTGGTCCTTTAGATCCACGCCTGATGTACAGTCTAACAAGACCTTCTGTTATATATAGTCAAGAATGTCGTAAAATGTCGTGTAGCATGACGTACAGTCCTAGACAAAAGAAAAACTTAGTCGATGATCAATCATGCCTCGCTTGAATATGCGCGATAGCATCACCGAGAGTATCATAGAATGCGTCGGGGCCCAACAACTTCACAATGCCCGCCTTCTCAAACACCTCTCGGATCCCGAATCGGAGGTGTGTGATATACAAGTGAACACCTCGATTCTACGAAAGGGCAGTCAATGTCAACGAAATGAAGTTAAGTTGGACATTTCGTCCTCACCCGGTATGACTCTAATAGTTCATGGAAGATTTGTACAGCCCTTGACTAGTTGAGAACGAAGCAACGAACAGAAATTGTCACACATACGATGCATCGCAGCTGTCGACATCAGCCATATGGAAGACCAACACGCTAGGGGGTTGTCTTCTGGGTTCCTCGGATGGATGGGCGCGGTGAGCGCCATACAGCTCAAATCTACGCAATCGCCCTATCCGGAATGTGAGTCATGGCCGCGGTACGGTTAGATAACAAAACACCTTTTAACTGTGAACTATTGGCTGAAACAATGTAAGCACATGGTTAGACCGCATTTTATCCCACGTACCGAAGTCAAGGCTCTCGCGAATGCGCACGATCAGTGTCCCAGGAATGTCCTCTGCATCAGGGACATCTGTCACGGGCCGCCATTGGTCCGTACCAGGAACACGGCCCTATGTGGACACCACCGGTCAGCCAGATCAAATTACATGGTGTCGTAGGACTCACAAGCACGGTCATACGTGTTCTGGACGACCGCCGGACGACAAGCAGAAGCGATATAATCAAGCTGACTATGATACCAATCTCAACGTTCCAGATGACAGACAGAGTGAACGTGATGAGCATCATCGCCAGATCCGGCCATGCTCCGATCCTGATGTTAGAATCTCAGATAAAGCTGAGTTGCTTAAATAAAAGAGCGCACTTATAGTAATATACCAGGTCATGGGGAACCTCGGAAAAGAGGGACATGACGAACAAGCATATACTGTGGAGACCGAGATCAGGACGGACCACAAGACGTAGCGCTGGAAGACGAACATGGAAGCTAATACACATGTGGGTAAGAAGTAGAGTGCAGGAAGGAGAAAGAATGTCGCAAGAAGGACAATCACTGCGGTGATCAACGAAGCTAACTGTGTCCTGGCGCCAAGATCGCCATTGATTCGAGACCTGCAATCACGTGAGCCTCACTGTCCAACAGACGACGAGCGGACGAACCTCACGATGGAACCAAACGCGGGAAGGGTGCCCGGAACAAATGATCCAGCTAGATTGGCTGCACCCAACGCGACTAGCTCGCGATTTGGACTAATTGGATGACAGAAGCGGTCCCCATTCTGTTTCGCAGCGACAATACTATCCAAGAACCCAATGATCGTGATTAAACTGTGATAACCATTAGCTCTCGTCTTCAGGGGCGGCAAACACGCTTACATTGCAGTAGAGGTTGTCCCACGTAAGAAAGGATATGTATGAGAACCTAGAGGAAACTTAAAGAAATGTTTTCCGGTGGAAATGGGAATCGATCCAAGAATCGCGACACCGTCTTGATCCCAATGTAGCTCTTTGGATACCCCTGAAAGAACATCAATGTTGACATGCTACAGACTCCGCCAAGCTTACAAGTGGAAGCAACAACGACAAGAAGGACTTCGGGAAGCCGATAAATCCACCACGTTTTCTTGAACGATTCCCTGAAAAGTCGCAGGAAAATCAGGACGAGCAGAACTCCAAAACTGACGAGAGTTGTCAGTTTGTGGGAATGCGTCCATACGTATTCCACGAGAAAGAGAATCTTGTCCAAAGTCGTTTCAGGACGGAGTTGGTCCTCTAATGCGACCAAACCGAACATCGGAACCAGCTGCTCCCTATATATGGCATCAGCATCGCCACAATGATAGAAAGAGACTACGCACACCGTGATCACAACTGCAATGGCGGTCACAAAACCGCGGAGAAGTGCACGACTGAGGACAACGTCCAGGAAGCCAAGGTGAAGAAAGCCCAGAAGAAACGCGAACAGTCCAACCTGGTGTTAGTTTGGTGTGGGACACATCTCGATGAATTTGTTGACGAATCGCACCTGAAGACCTATGGCAGTCGCCACAGCGATGCCAATTTTGTGAGGAGAGAGTAGATTGTCAGGATAGTCGTCGGGGTAGGAGCGACGAATGTCTGTGATGGCTTGACCAACGAGCAATGACAAAGCAGCTTCCGCTGCAACATTGAGCTGCCTCGAAGTTCCGAGTAAACTATACACAATAGGAGGTATAGAAGCTGCAAACTAATAGAAATCATGGCATGCAGGCGATGGTCAGAGGAGTTCCAAACACGAAAGCGTTGCTTACAAGGCCAGCGGTTGGACCAATCTTGGCTAAGGAGGTACCGTAACTGACCGACTGGGGTATGAGCATAGCAGCGAGTGACACGCCAGCGAGCACATCGCCACCGAGGCTGAAGTAGAATGAGAAGCAGCGCGGCAAGGGCAAGACTATGAAGACTGACAGAGAGAAGGAGTAGTTGGGGATCCACGCAGTCGAAGGTACATAGTATTGCAATCTTCTTGCAAACTTGCTGTCGCGTATTTTCGCTCGTTTGGTCCCTTCGAGGCCTGAAGAGACAGGTTTGTGCAGGGTGATGGGGCACAAAAGTAGAGACTGACCGACGCTCGAGGCCGCATCCGCGGCAAAGGGGACGTTTGGGGCATGCTGGCCAGAGCCAGCTTCTACGTCATCTCGGCCAAGCAGTGGTGTCGTCTCTCGTGCATGCACTATTTCGCGAAAGGAGGAGACGGAGGTGGCAGTAGATAGAGTGTGGAATAGTGCATCGTTTCGATACAAATTGTCAGCCATTACTGCCGGCAGTTCTAAGTGGTGGGGCTCTGACGCAGACGAGTTGGTGGTCGAGGTGGGGTCTTGAGCGGCCACTGGGCCTCCCATCCAGCATGGTCTCGGGCATTAAATTGCTCGTCACGTGTATCAACGCACTCCCACCTACCCCGTATAATGAGATTCGGCCTCGGTCGCGGAATGTCATCCTGCTTCACTGCAAGACCGACCGCTGTTTTTTTTTCAGTCCTCAGTACCTGGCAGATTCTTGTCTCGTACAGCACTCAAGCCCTAGCATGTATAGTCCGATCACCCGGATCGGATCTTCTTCCTTGCAGAAGGCTGGGAACGCCGTCTTTTGATTGGACTGAGCGTAGTCAATGCTGATTGTAAATCGGGCTGCTACGTGGAGTGCTCCCATTAGTCGCCACTATCTGACGCAAGACGCTACGTGAGTGACGACAGTACTTGCTGTGCCAGTCCAGCTAGTACACCACATGGATCCCCACAAAGTCTGAGTACGTCCAACCCATCAACCTAGCCCAGGATGGGTCACGTGCTAGGGATGCTCGCCACCGAATCCAAACAGAGCCAATCACAACCGCGCAAACGGTTAAGTAAGCGCCTGACTGGACATGGCTCTTTCTATCCGTCCGCCATGTCCCAGTTCACTCTGACCCTCTTGGCGGCGTCGCTGGCGTCCTCCGCGCTGGCTATCCCTCTTTCTACCTCTCCCTACGTCCCACAACGTCGTCCTTACCTCGGCGTAGCCCCTCTTGTCGAGGTTGAACACGTCCACGGTACCCTCAACAATTCCTACATTGTCGTGTTAAAGGACGACGTATCCCCCTCCCTCGTGCAGAACCATCTCAACTTCTTGCAATCAGCCCACCAGTCCGACTCCCTTCTCGGTGACAATGTCGCTTCGGGAATACGCCATGTCTATGACACCCACATCAAAGGTTATGCTGGAGAGTTCACGGATGGTGTTCTAGACCAAATACGTAGAATGCCAGAGGTCGATTTCATAGAACGCGATCAGGTTGTCCGCACCACCGACATCGAGAACCAGAATGGCGCTACTTGGGCACGTCCCCCCTTCTTCCACTTATCCCCGCACTAACTCTGTCGTAGGGTCTCGCTCGTATTAGCCACAGGGACAGACTTTCCTTCAGCACTTTTACCCACTACCTATATGATTCCCATGGTGGAGAGGGTGTCGACGTGTACATCATCGATACTGGCATCAATATCCACCACGTAGAGTTCGAGGGCCGCGCTTCCTGGGGGAAAACCATTCCAACCGATGATGTAGACGAGGACGGTAACGGTCACGGTACGCACTGTGCTGGCACCATTGGATCTCGCAAATACGGTGTCGCCAAGAAGGCACAGCTCATTGCCGTCAAGGTTCTCGGCTCCAATGGCAGTGGAACCATGTCCGATGTTGTTGCTGGTGTTGCCTGGGCTTCGCAACAGGCCCAGTCCAAGGCTACAGCTGCCCGTGACGAATTCGCTGCTACTGGCAAGACCACCCACAAGGGCTCAGTCGGTAACATGAGTCTTGGTGGGTCCAAGTCACCATCCTTGGATATCGTCGTCGACAGATCCGTCGACGCTGGGCTCCACTTTGCTGTCGCAGCCGGTGTGTAATATTGAATATCCTCTCATTCCACCTGCTCATAGAATATAGGTAATGACAACAGAGATGCTTGTCAATATTCGCCTGCAGCTTCTAAGAATGCAATCACTGTTGCAGCATCTACACTTGGTGACGAACGTGCATACTTCTCCAACTATGGTCAATGTGTCGATGTCTTTGCTCCCGGTCTCAACATTCTCTCCACCTATAGAGGTTCTCCAACGGCAATCGCCACACTATCGGGCACCTCCATGGCATCACCTCATGTTGCTGGTCTGATTGCATACCTTATTTCCATCTATCCTTCTGTGACCTTCAATCCTTTTGTTCCCTTCCAATTCATTCCTGCGGTATTCAAGGTTGAAGACACATATGCTTCCTTCTACGCCATCGCTCGTGCAGTGCTCCCCTACTGGATCTCGCAATACCTCCCTTCACCCGAGTTGCTTGCCCCAGTTTCACAGGGTCCTCACACTATGACTCCTCTTCAGCTACGGGATGCTATCGTTGCGCTGGCGACTCATGGCATAATTGCGGATGCAAAGGACTCGCCCAACGTGCTTGTTTTCAACAACGCCACCGCCTGAAGGAGGGACCGTGGTCATTGTTTCTTGATGCTCCCTAACGCTATGACACAGCGCATCTGTCTACATGTCGATCTGTTCGAGCAGTGTACCGTAGTCTCGATTACTTTACAATCGCCGTCATGATGAGTTTTTTGCATCCGAATGAATGACTTTACAAGGATTGAACGTGTGGACACGATACAGTGACATTGTCATACGCCTTGTCGGTCTAGGGGTTATCGCTGGGATCTACCAACTCGTACTGAACCTTGCTCAACGGGACGAAGCGCAAGCTCCCCCGTACTGAAATCCGACCTGCAGATTTGTTGTGTACAATCAATGAGATCACATCCACTGTGCAACGATGTAGGCCTCCTGCCGCAATGCGGCGACTGCCTCCGCATCCGAGTCCCGATCTGCTTGCCATGCGCGCACCTCGATCGCCCTCGCGATCTCGTGCAACACTAATGCGCATCCTTTATGCGCTGGAGGGAACGCGGCGAGGAGACTGCGATGAAGGAGGAGGGAGTCCAGATATGCGCCGTTCGTCGTCTGAAATGCGTCTGCTGCGGGATAAGGGTACGGAGATGGAGAGAGGACGGGGGAGTCTGGGACGAGCGAAGCGAGGATGGATTGGAGGAAGTGGCAGGCGGGGAGTGGGGAGGGCTGAGCGATGATGGACGAGGTGCGTAAGGGGTCGGTATGGGGTTGGTCTGAGCAGCTGAACCTTAAGCTTGATGACTCCGACGCGTCGGACTGGAGTGGAGGAACGTGTGGGTGAGGGTTTGAGGACGGACGTGAGCCACGTACATGGTATGCCGGGTCCTCCGTGCTTGCATCGTGCTCGTTTGCGCTTTGCGATGCATGTAGGACATAGCTCGCCATTTCTGTCTCGGGAGCCTTTCTCCAGCGATCGTCAGTGATTATCTCAGAGATGGACTGGACGAGGCCAACCTTGAACTTTCCCCTTGTGAGGGACATGGCCTGCAGCAGTTGACAAAGATCGAGCTCAGGCTGACAAGCCTACGACGTGGTAAACATGAGTCGAGCAATCGAGTCGTCATACACACGACAGTCCTCACCGGAAGGCTGAAGGCGCGATCTTGGTCATATGCTACAGCGACCAGGGGTCCAACTGGGGATGCCATTTCGATATCCATCGCGGCCATGACTTGGACGTTTGGAATTGGAACAGAGAGCGAAGAGGAGAACAAACAGCGGATAATCAGTGTGGTCGATTGATGATCCGCCAATACACCCGCTCCAGCTTATGTATTCGCATCTCGGAACGACATGTGGTACCGGGCACTTTGCCTCGTGTTCGCGGCACAGCCCGCACATCGGTGCTGCCGGGATGTTCTGGGGCGGACCTTGGGGCAACGTGTTCTCGAACGACTCGGACATCAGGCGAGGGCTGTGGAGTCGAGGCCTGGGTGCGGACAAGGCGAGAACTTGCTCGATGAATGTATAGAAGACCGACTCTAGTTTGACAATAGTACCTCTGATCCATGAACGCGAAGCTCTGAGGCATGACAGTGCCCTGGACGGATGAAATGGTCAACACGATGGCATGAAGCTACATGGACGGAGAATGTCTCAGAGAGAAGATATCATCCCTGCTTGTAGCGACAGGGAAGGGATCATTCAGAAGCGTCTGAAAGACCTCCTGTCAAACAACATAGCCAACCGATACACGAATCTCATCCTGGTGGCTGCAAGAGCTGAAGACACTTACTCGGTGATCAGCGCCAACACCATGTGCTCTGCTCGTCATTCTCACGTTTGTCTGACAACCTCATCTGTTGGGCTAACACCGCGAAGGCCTGAGGGCAGGTTGGCGAGCGAAATAGTCACGAATCAGCCTCTATTCGGCATGTGGCACAGCCAGCTGCTTCGACGAGCGAGCAATCTCCCTTTGGACAGAGTTCTCCCTCACCGGCGTCATCCACTAACGTCGTATTAATCGAACGCTTCCTGGCTCAAGCTGCCTGCACGACAAATCAAGAACCGTTGGTATACCCCTCGTTACTTTTCCGTTGATGTCAGGCATCTGAACTCTCCGAGTGTTTAAAGTTTAGCTCTTCTTCCCGTAATTCAGCGGGGCCACTTTTCACTGCAGGTCGCCTTTTCGTGAATATCCAATATGCCCGATCGCCCGATGCGTGTAAATGGTGCGCACGAAGCATACTCACAATGTAACACTTCACGTATGTCATGTGAATTCCTTGGGACTGAGCCATCAGAGTCGCTCATCCCAGCGCTTAGTGGTCCCCGAAAACGACGGTGTCGGCGGCACAAGCACTGACAAGGGCAAAGGCAAACCTGGCGCAGGCAACTCACCTGCGAGCTCTGGTGACGATGATGAGGCACAAGCCAACTCCGACCTACTCAACGCCTGGACGCAGCGGTTACAAGTTCTCACTGTCGTGGTTTGTCGATGTCACGGTGTCGTTTTGACCGTGCCTGACTATATGACACAACCTTGTTTAGACTGCCTTTCTGGCATCCATGGACGGGGAGCTGTTCTCCTTGACTGCACTCAATACACAAATCGGGGTTTCCATGAGCACCAGCGCTCGTGAGCTGGTATATGCTTGTCTTGCGGGAGCTTTAATCTTCCATATCTGTGCAAGTAGGTATCTCTCATATCGCCATTCCAACTTCATTCAGTCCGCATGTAGCAATACTCGGCTATACAGGATCGTTCGCATTGATTCGCTACCGGATCGTCGACGCCTCTGGCGATGATGATACCAAGGACCCAGGCATCCCACTCGTCGGCTCTGGCGCAGCTCGACCAGCACAGCGACCGTCACGAAGGATAGTGCTCGAGCCGGTACACCCCCTACATTCGGTTGTGACTCTTCTGCCGCGTCCAGAGAGGTTCCAGTTCCTTTGCTTCCCTCGCCAGTCCTCTCGATTTTCTTCGCCACCTCCATTATCCCTTCTGACACGTTGTTACTACACCACCCTCTGTCTCACTGCGGTTGGATTCATTTTGGCGGTCGTTGGGATACTTTCGTATATCTGGTCTGGCTTGCGAATGCCCGTTGGAATATTCTCTACTGTTAGTTTGGGTGTCTGTTTCAGTGCAGGCGTGTGGGCGATTGCTATATAGATGGTCTATCCTGTGTTTTTCCATAAGCAGCATGAGAACATCGAACCACAGCGTTCATGTGAATCGTCACTGCTTCTGACCCTGGGTCCCGAGAGCCGGGGGGCTTGCTCCAAAACAGGGACACGAACACGACCTTTTTGGGCAAGTGTTGTATCTGCCAGACTTTCCTTTCCCTGGGCTCTTCGTCTGCGTCATTCGCAGTGAGAGAGGGTCCCACTGTGCGGCCTCCACATGTACACGATCTCGACAGCATATCACCACCGTCGATCTGAGTCCGCCAGACACATTGCCAAACCAGCGTCCGATGGCGTACTGGCTTGAATCCTCATATCGCCCGGGACGAACAACGGTACCGCTTGCGCGTGTGCCTGGATATCGCAACATATGAAGGCGTATGCTCACCGCCACTCGCTGTGTCGCCAGGTCAGGGACGCTGCGATAGGTAAATGAACCACATAGGATACAGGATATCATCGTCGTGACGTCCAGTACTCAAGCTTGCCGGCGTAAACGGGCAGCAGGACGGAGATGATCGTCGGGTTAGGCCAATAGTGTTGTGCTCAGACGTCATTTGTGAAGCGTCGCTCGTCAACAACCCGGGTCTCCGAAACGTCGCCTCGCAGATCGACAAATCAAGACGTACCCTGCGATACAAACAGTGCCAACGTCGGCGGACTTGTATGCACCCTGGAAGGTATGCACCTTGAATCAGTTCGGGGGATAAGTCTCGCCATTGGCGTAGTAGTGGATGATACCATCTCATAGGAAAGGCTTTGAGATAGGTGGCCATCCTCAAATGGGAAGATGCTGTGGTTGGGCAGTGTCTCGTCTACCTCACCTGCCAGTCTACTTATCTCAAGTATCCTTGACTTCACTGTCACCTTGAAACCGCTGGGAAATTAGTTCCAGCCTGACGTGGCAGCATGAATGGGGTGGTGAGCATAAGCGAAGTGACGAAAGACGAACAAGCTAATGTCCGAATGCGGACTCAAGGCAAGTACCAAATTTGGTCCTTAGTTTCTTTGCTAACCACATACGGTAGGTTGAAAGGGAAGGGAGACGAGGATGGCGCGTTGCGACAGTATTTAAAGTCCTGGTGACTCAGGCGAGTCACCTGTACGGGACGCTCTTATTGTTCTGAGCTCAAACTTCTTCCCATCTCCATTTCATCCTCTCACTCTCGAGCGCGCCAGAACAATAACCGCATCCAAAAATCGACATGCACGCTGTAAAGTTTACAGTCTTCTACGTCATTGCTGCCGTGGCTGCTTTGGGTGCGTCGCATCTACCACGTCCTCGAAAATACTGGCTAACGGATACTTTTAGCCTCTGCATCGCCTATCCCTGTTGCTGCTCCTGAAGCGGCAGTACGTATTGCGGACATCGATGTCGTTGCTGTGCGTCTTGTCGATCCCTGTGGTCACAACCAAACTGACTCTGGATGTGCAGCGCGAACCCCTTCCCGTGGCAGATCCCCTCCAGGCGGAGCCGCGGCAATGCATGAAACGGGCGATGGGCAGCTGCCTATGATCCTCCGCCGCATCTATCCTCATGACTGCCATGCTCTTTTCTCGTCGTTCAAAGGTTCCCCCACAAACTATGGTGTGGCGCATACCCCTTGGCGATATAACGCCTTTTATGGTTTACCCGTTGTCTTACAACCATGTTCGCCTTCCGTGGCGACGAGCAACGCTCCTTTTTTTTTTCCGCCTTTTTTTTTTTTCTCCAGGGCTTCCCTGGCTGTATCAGTGGCAGATAGATCGTGTATCTTTATTCGTTGGGTTAACCATGTGTTGTAGCTCCTACCGAGCATGGCTTCTCTGGAAGAGATGTACAGATGAAATTTCTTAGTAGCCAAGATCATTCGAGCCCGATTAGGCATATCTTTCGGTGCGGAAATGAGCGGAGATAAAGATTGAGCTCCCCGACGCTTAGTTTTCGAGAACTCTGAAGCGACTGGTGTCAGTGTGGCAGAATCGATCATGTCTGGTCCCAGTATTCCGAGGGAAAATGAAAACCGTTGCATATTAGCTAGTGTGCTCAGAACATCGATCTTTCAGGCTCTTGGCTTGCTGGTGGTCGAGACAGAAGAATACTACGACTACACTTCGTGGAGCCACTTTACAGAACCATTTCAGACTCGCAGAGGGGACGAACCTGATCCAAACCAAAAGCAGACTCAGAATGCAAGTGAACGACGAGGACGGGCACTTCTGGACTCCACACTAGCAGGTATAAGGGGAAGATGGTGATGTCACTAACCTTTTCACTGTAACGTGCCCTCTCCCGATCTGTGTGTGCACCTTTGTGCATCACCAAGTGTTGGCAGGCATGTGATTGGCTGTTACTATCTGGTTCTTCGTCTGCGTATTCTTTTGGCTACGTTGTTTCTGTCTCAGGGTCCGGCGTCCGCGTTGACACTGATTGGGTCTCAAAATAGACGAGCTGGATATTGCAGGTCCGTGTCTATGTCGCTCCCATCCTGCGGACCAATAGTCGACAGAACCTCTGCCTTGGACGTGTAGCTTGCACTTGATCAGCGCTCCATGTCGCGAATCATTTCTCAGTGATGCTTGAGTGCTCTTAGGAAGGATCAACATGGAACGCTTAGAGACCTTCCTGATCGTCCCGAGTGTCGCGATTCGCGACTAACCGGAGGTTTCGACGGACAGGCGCTTTCCATACGGTCCCGACGAGACTACGACCAGCCATAAGAAACAGTGCAGCGAGTTCGTGTATTCCGATGATCGATTTAATGCTAATGCAGACTGGTTGTCCGGGTACAGAGGGACAACGGTGCTGACCGGCTGGAAGTCTCGTTGGTCGGAACGTGCAGGATTTAAGTACACGCGTGTAGATAGAGTTGCGAGTGTAGGCGAACAGAACGGCGTGTGAGGCTGTAGATGACTGCCTTGGACCAAGTCCATCGGCGAGGTAAACCTCGACCTTTCGAGGGCCTGCTCCGGTGAGACTATGCGTTTGGTTGTTCACCAAGAGATTGCCGACTCACCGTGCCCTGCGCGGCTCGCTTTTCTGCAGCCTGGCATACGGCAATGTCATGTTGTGACACAATCAGACAAGGAGGTGTGCTGGATGCACGCCTATTACCGCAACCGAACACGCCGTCGCGGGCATGCACGTTGTGACGTTAGAGCGGGGACGGAGTACAGAGAATGGGGCTCGTCGACGCTGAAGGAGTCAGCCCAAATGCTAGTCATTGTGTTGTCGCGCAGTAGGGGAATGAAGAGAGCAAGGGGCGACATGGGACAATCGAGGAGTGTAGTGCGGGTCCGGGGTCAGGGTGCCCGGGGTCCTGTCAGGGGGACTGCATTTTTTGGCGCGAAGTCGCACGGCCAAGTTGCACCTGTCCTTTCCCTACAGCCTCAGGCTACAAGGACACCTCCTCCATCCCCTCGCCCAGCTCGCCACGCACAGCGACGGGCCCGGTTTTTCATAGACAGAAAAAAAGACAAAAAAACAACTCACGTTCAACATTCTTCGCCTGCTGGCAGGTCACGCTCGACGACCACCGCACGCGACAAATCGATTGTTGTTTTCTAAATATCTGTCCATCGAAATTCGTACGTCTCTCTCGCTTCCCATCGTGTGTTCTCTCAACCTTCATGCCTTTGATTCCCCTTGCGATCTTCCCGTTTTTACTCTGCAAGAATGAGCAAAGTTTCGACTGCATCTGCAAAGACTCCAGCGCAGCTCCCATCGCAATCAGCTTGGGCAAGGGGCCCCCCGCCGAACAGCAATTCTGCAGCTCCCTCGCCGCGTTCTCAGTCTCCTGCACTTTCCCATGCACCATCGCCGATAACTGCCTCTCACTCTCGCCGTCCAAGTGCGTTAGGCCAGGGCGTGCCAATAAAAGACTCCGGCGTCAGTGTCCCCCGAAGTAATGTGGGCTCCGTCAGACAAGGTACACCCTGTTCTGCGTCCTTGCCTCTCTTCCTTTCCTTCCTCATCCTTCATCCTAGGTTCCGCCGTCACTTTTGGTTCTATAGACGACGTCTCTCCCCCCTTGTCATCCTCACCTGCAGCCGCACCCGTGGTCAAAACAGAAAGCGTAAAATCATTCGGATCCGTTCCTGCTATTCCATCTGCCCATGTCAATGGTAAACCTCCCGCTTCTGTTTCGACCGCTGGGTCTTCGAAGCTCTCTGCTCGGCCCCCTTCTTTATCCACCTCATCATCCTCCAACGTGACGTCGTCATCCACCACGCCAGCTATGTCCTCATCAACGACTTCTGCTCCTACAAAACCTGCATTTGGCAAAGCTGACATTGCCAAGCTATTCCAGGTTGCACCTTCACAACCGTCATCAGACACTTCCTCTCCTTCAACTCGTCCATCTAATTTACCTCCACATCATCAACCCTCTTCTTCTGGACAGCACCCCCCGCAGCCACCTGCGCAACCTTCCCAACTAGGTGCGCACCAACTTCCGCAATTTGTTCCCGGGATACGACCACAGCAGGGCGCTGGCGGCCCGCGCTCACCGGCCTTCCCTCGCGCCGTGCCTAATGGCACTGGTGCCCCTCCTCGACCCATGACGGGCCCTGGTGGACCCGGTGGCCCTCCGATGCCTGCTAGTCCGCGACTTGCTCCACATCCCTCACATCCACATCAACCTCCTCCCACAGCAGTCCCTGCCCAACAGGTTCCTCTTCAACCCATGCCCTGGGGCACTTATTACGTATGTATTTCCTGAACAAACTTTGGATACTACCTTCATCCTAAGCTTGCGTATTATTAGTATCCGGTAGATGCTTATGGGCAACCTGCCTCCGCCTGGTTCTATTCTCATCCCATGCATCAACATCAACACCCTCCACATACGCCTCACCCACCTGCGCCAGCCACACAGGGACCATCTCACCCCGCTATGCCCCTATCTCCTCGAAATCCGCCTCCCAATTTACCCCCTGGTACCCCTACCATTGCGCATGCCGTTCCTCACCCTCCACACACACCCCAACCCCCGTCCGCACACACGCACCAACCTTCGGGCAGTATCAGTGTTTCATCACCCCCACCCACGCCATCAACCACAACCGCCCCTCCTGTTCGTGCTCTCAACACTAATGCCTCCACGTTCGTTCCTACTTCGCGCGCGCCTAAAGCAATCGTGATAAAGAATGAAGACGGTACTGAAGTTAATTTAGAGGCACTGAAAAAGCACAGTCCACAACCGCCAACTGTACCGATTCCGCCACCATCGCCGGTTACGACCAGTCGCCGCGCTGCATCTGTTAGAATTGAAAGCGAAGAATCAAAGCGAATGAGAGAGGAACAAGCACGGTTAGAGCAGGAGAAGAAGGAGGTTGAAGAACGAGCAAAGAAAGAGGGGGAGGAAAGAAAACGAAAGGAGGAGGAGGAAGCCAAACGGAAGGAGGAGGAAGCCAAGCGAAAAGAGGAGGAGGAAAGGAGGGAGCAAGAACGTATGCGGAAGGAAGAAGAGGAAAAGGAACAGTTGCGACTTGAGCAGGAAGAGCAAAAACGCAAGGAGGAGGAAGCCAGACTCGACGAGGAGCGGAAGATGGCTGAGAGAGAGAAAGAGGAGAAGGAACGCGCTGGACTAGAAGCCGAGGAACGGCGGCAACAAGAAGCTCTAAAGCATGAGGAGGGCCAGGTTGAGGCAGAGGAAGTTCAGGACATTCTCGAATCTCCCTCGGAAGATTCCAAGGAACACGAGGAAGGGGAAGTCATTGAAAATGGAGAAATCGTGGACACCCAGGTCAACGGTGATCCTGTCAACAGGCCTCCAAAGGCTCCGAAGGAGGCCCTACGGATAGACACATCGTCGATGCCACCGCCTCTTGATATTCCCCGACGACGCCCTGGTCCTCTCGACATTAATGCTGCAAAGAGGGACCTGTCCGCTCCTCCTCCCTCTGCACTGGCGACTGCAAGAAATATTGAGAGACTCGAGGACATTGAATACCCCGAGGGGGTGAGAAGCCCTAGGGAGGACCTTAACAAGGATGTGAAGGACGGCAAGTTCAGGTATCTAAGCATTCTCCGCGTTCTCTTTTTCGATTTGTTCACTTTCCTGCAGGTACGACCGCGATTTCCTTATGCAGTTCATGCAGATTTGCAAGGAGAAGCCCCCTAATCTCCCACCACTGGATATCCTGGGTATCGAACCTGTGGATCAGTCAACCTTCAGCAACATGACTCGTGGTGGTTCAGGACGTCACCGCCAACCGTCAAGCGCAATGACACCGACCGCTCGTCAAAGCTCGGTCGGACTCGGAATCACTAGCGGCTTCGGCACGAAACCTGGCGCTGCACCTGGTCCTTTCGCTATGGGTCAGTTCTCCACTCCAACAAGCAAGCTCACGAGTGAGGAACGCTATCTGCTTTCGACCGGCACGCGCTCTGCTTCAGTCAGCGGTGGTCCTGCTGCCTTGCAATTTGGTCGCCCCGCTATGACGCGGACAGCTTCTCAGGGCGGTCCAGGTGCACACCCAATGGGCAGCAATCGTGTTCGAAGTAAGCGTGGTGATAGGCGTACGGATGCGAACAAGGTTACTTATTCTCAACAAGGACCTCTCGAGGGATCAGGTTTCGGCGCCCCAGGTGTCCCGTCTGTTCTTGGAGCTGCAATCGAACCTGTTGCTCCCCTCGAGGTGTCTGCAAATCGTTGGATTGCCGCGAGTACCGTTCGCAAGCCAGGTGCAACCGACACCGACTCTCCCGAACTCGTGGACCGTAAAGTCAGGGCACTCCTCAACAAACTTACCATGGAGAAGTTCGACTCCATTTCTGACCAGATCATCGACTGGGCAAACAAGAGCGAGAACGAAAAAGATGGTCGGACGCTTATCCAGGTTATTAGGCTCGTATTCGAAAAGGCCACTGATGAGGCCGCGTGGAGTGAGATGTATGCGCGTCTGTGCCGGAAGATGATGGAGACGATCACTCCTGAAGTTCAGGATGATGGTATCAGGAACGCGGAGGGCAAACCTATTGCTGGCGGTCAGCTCTTCCGAAAGTATCTCCTCAATCGTTGTCAAGAAGACTTCGAGCGTGGTTGGGTTGCCAAGGAGACGACGGCTGCAGCCGCAGCGGCCAAGGCTTCTGATGATCAAGCTGTCAAGGCTGCTAACGAGCGGAAGGGTGATGAGAGCGAACTCTATTCGGACGAGTATTACGCTGCTCAAAAGGCAAAACGTCAAGGCCTCGGTCTCATCAAATTCATTGGTGAACTTTTTAAACTCCAGATGCTCACGGAGCGTATCATGCACGAGTGCGTCAAGAAGCTCCTGGGCAATGTTGAGAATCCCGAGGAAGAAGAGATTGAGAGTTTATGTCAATTGCTGAAGACAGTCGGTCAACTACTCGATGTTCCCAAGGCAAGGGCACACATGGACGTGTACTTTACGCGGATGAAGGAGCTTTGCAAGAGCCTCAACGTCAGCCCACGTATGCAATTCATGCTTCAGGTGAAGATCAACTTTTGTGTGTTGTTCGTGCCCTTTCTCATCTCCCGCAATAGGATGTGATTGAGCTCCGTGATCGGAAATGGGTGGCTCGTGGTGCTGTCATTGCACCTACTACCATATCTGCTGTTCATGAAGCTGTACGTATTTGGGATGCGAGTTTTCTGTGCCAGCAGGTGACTAAATTGGTCTAGGCTGCGAAGGAGAAGGCAGCCGTAGAAGCCCAGACTTACCAACGTCAGCTCAGCATGTCTAGAGGTGGATCAAGACGCGGCGGTGACCGAAATGCGGAATCTGGACCTGACGGCTGGACTACAGCTGGAAGCTCAGTCGCTCGGCCACAACCAAAGGCGGGTGACCTGTCACAATTTGGTAAGATCAGCAAGGCCGCAACAATGGTCATGGGTCCCAGCAGTGTCTTCACTACCAAGAAGGACAACAAGCGTGACTCGTTATCTCGGACAAGCTCAAGTTCCAACATGTTTTCCATGCTTAGCCAGAATCCTGAGCTGGTAGTCGATACCACTGCCAAATCCAGCCGACCTCCTAGCCGGAAGCCCTCAGTCGATCTTGGACAAGGTGGAGCTCCAGAGGTTCCCCAACGGAAGAAGCTACAGCTTTTACCCCGCACCAAGCCCTCTCCCGCCGAGGAAACCCCCACTCCTGCCTCTGAGGACGAGCCTGAGGCACCCGTTCCGATGTCGGAAAGTGACGCGAAGAAGAAGATTGATGAGGATGTCAAGGAGTTCTTTGCTGTCCGGAGTCTGGAGGAAGCAGATGTCTACTTCACGAACCTTCCCGAGGAACACCGCTTCCGCCTTGTCGATAAGCTGGTGGGCTCCGCTCTGGAGAGCAAAGAAGCCGACGCAGTTCTCGTTGCAGAGTTCTTTGTCCAAGCTGCATCAAAGGGCCAGTGTTTCCCCGAGGTATTCGAAGCTGGCTTTATGCCGATGGCGGAACTCTTGGACGATATTGCGATCGATGCTCCAAACGCGTTCAAGTTCATGGCGATCATGCTGAAGGGTGCAGGGTTCGACAAGGACGAGGAAAGGCTTGCCCGGCTTGCCGGCAAATCAATGGACAGTGACAAGCTCCTCCAACTTGTGTCATCATGACCCACCCTGCACATCACCTTTACATTCGCATCATTTCTTCTTGGGCCTCGCACGATTGTGGTCTACTCTTTCTTTCTCGTGTCTTTTCATAGTTATGAATACATGATTCGTCCTCTGACGCTGTTCGCGTGTCCTGGATGTTCTGCACTAATACCTGTACATAGCACGTTTTTCCATTTTTCCGTTTCCCTACATCTACAGCATAGGCTACAGCTGACAGACACATCAGTACTTCGCGAGCAACACATTCAGACGACGAACTAGCTTGACCGGACGAATTGAGACCGATGGCACGTGCAGCCGGAGTGATGTCAGTTTTCGTCCATTTAAACCAAACCGTCCCGTTCGACACGACCGACATAACTCAACCGCCAAGGTTCCAGCAACATGCCTCGCTCGAGGGCCTACCCTGGCTTTTGGACGACCTTGCGGAGACATCTCAACTTCTTCCGCATACATCTACTCTTCTTGTGCGCCCACACGTCCAACGTAAACGACCCCTCTTTTTGACTGTCATTTCCTGCAGTACGTTCACTCCCTTGATTTGCTCAGTCGTCCTATACGCTTCCAATGGAAGGTATCCTATCGCGTACATCGATGCGCTGTATAACTCGGTCAGCGCCTTGACGGTCTGTGGTCTCGGGACGGTGAACTTGAGCCAGTTGACCCCCTGGCAGCAAGTCCTACTGTTCATCCAGATGTGCATGGGCAGCCCGGTACGTAGCATTTATGATAGCCACACGAGGTCACGGTGAGAAGACGGCCATATTGACAGGTCCTGGTGTCTTGGTTCATGGTCTATATCCGGAGGTCAGTTTCTGTCGCGCTGTCTAGTAGTCCGTGGTTGACAAACCCAACTTGTCGATGGAAAACGGACGTGGTGTCACGACAGGCACTTCTTTGCAAAAAAATTTGAATACATCATTCAGGCGGAGGTTTCGCGGCGCGCTGCATCCAGGACGCAAGCGCCGCCGTCCCCTGGATTGGCAAGTGTGACTGAAACACGCAGGTTTGCTTGGCGAGTAACCTCACTCCTTCGTCGTCGGAATGGGTTGAGTCCCATTGCGGAAGCATCTACAAGCGAGGATGGTGCATCTACGCCGCGGGAAAAGGAGGCCCACAAGAAACTTAGGACGGATATGATCCGCAGGATGGATGCACCGCCAAAACGAATCAACCCGAGTGGTTGGATCTCTGAGGGACTTGCCACGCCGCTTAAGAGGTTCCCGATCAAGGCCGGGAGTGCCGGAGGACAAGAGACCAGGCAGGTAGCTGACCAGTCATCGTCCTCTGCACGGACCGAGCCCCTGGTAAACTTGACATGCCGTCCTACCGACGTACGCACATACCCAGGAGACGCCCAGACACCTCTCCATGCGTGCGTCGCCTCTTGTAATTATCCTCTTCTAGGGAATGACGTTTCCAGGACCTTTACAGCGCAGACATTCTAGGAATTACGCAACCAGCCTCTTGTCAGTCTTCTCGCCTATCTTTGGATCATATGTTGATCGAATTTCGCTTCCTAGCTGGCTTGGGAGTGTTCGATGGTAGTACGCTTCCAGGTAGTGAACCGCAATTGGCTCCCACTGCTGTTGGAATGCCTCGCACGACGACCATAGAATTTGCTCCGGCAGTAACTCGTCACTACGTACCACCGTCCAAAGTTTCCAGCAGATACAGTGATGGCACACGAGAACCATCCATTGGCGAACTCCCTAGGAGGCAAATTTCACGTGAGAGTTCGTATTCTCGCAGGCATCCTGGCGCAGGAGTATCGCAAGTGTCATTGACGCGTGATACCTCACTGTCAATCATTGATTCCGCGGAAGTCGCTGAGGCACAAGCCACCCAAAGAGACTTTGGAGGATTTCCTATGCCGCCTAAATTATTAGCCATGCTCTTCCGCCGTCTGTTTCCAGGGGCAGCAAATCGCCTTCGAAGGACCGTGACGGTCCCGATTACAACCGCCCTTACCGGTGGCCAGCTGGGTCGGACCGCATCCATTTCTGGGACCGCTGGGGGCATTCCAGGGGGTTCTAAAGCTGTTCCCTACATTTCTTTTGATGCAGTTGTGGGGCGCAATTCTGCCTTTCACATGTTGACCAACGAACAGCTGGAAGAACTGGGTGGAGTGGAGTATCGCGCGCTGAACGCGCTGTTGTGGTTGATTGCACTAGTAAGTATCCGGACGACAGGGAATACGTCTCATTTGATGATTTCTGCCACGTTGCAAAAATAGTATCACCTTGGAACGCAGCTCGCCGCTTTCATTGTAATTGCCCCCTATATGGCCATGCCAAAGTGGGACCATGATTTTATCCCTCCTGCATTAATTCGACCAGTGGCAACTCCATGGTGAGTATAATTCTTGGCTCGCGACCGACATTGATCCAAGTTCGACGCCGTAGGTTTTCTCTCTTTCAGGTCGTTTCGTCATACACCAATACTGGACTTTCGCTCGTAGATCAATCTATGATTCCATTTCAGACGGCTTATCCAATGATATTCTTCATGGTCTTTTTGATCTTGGCCGGCAATACTGCCTTCGTAAGTTCTTGCACCCACTGCTTCGATCAAATGACTAAGTAACAACACTTGTTTCTACTTGTGCAAGCCAATATTGTAAGTAATCACTGTTCTGTAGAGTTCTAAGCTAACTTGTCGGGTGAAGCTTACGGTTCATGATGTGAGTAGGCTCATTTTATCATGTTCGCATTACCTAGAGCGCTACTTTAGCTGGATCATTGCAAAGCTGATACCAGCTAGATCTCGCCTCTATGAGACCCTGCATTTTCTGCTCGACCATCCACGACGTTGCTTTGTATATCTGTTTCCGTCACATCAAACTTGGTTCCTCCTGACCATTCTGGTGCTGCTCAAGTGATTGTTTGTATTCATTCGAGGAATTTTGGCTGATTCAGTGCCCTGCAGCTCCATTGATTTCTTCTGTTTCATGGTTCTCGACATCGGGAACCCAGAAATCGAGTCCATTCCGTTCGGAACTCGATTCGCAGCAGGGGTACTGCAAGCTACTGACGTCCGTGCTTCAGGGTTCGCTGTCGTCCCGATTGCTGCACTGGCACCAGCTGTCAAGTATGTCTCCTGGCTTATCCGTTGTGGTTGTTCGTATTCATTGTTTGCTTAGAGTCATGTATGTAATCATGATGTACATTAGCATCTGTGGGTATACGTTTGCTCGTGGAGCGCGAGGTATATTTACACTGACTTGCCCCCCAAGATCCAATAGCCATGAGGTGAGTCACGTCACTTTTGAAGCCGAGCATATACTAAGATGCGTCCAGCGTGCGTTCTACCAACGTGTATGAAGAACAGTCACTTGGAATATTTCACTCGGACAACCTGTCCGCAGCAGAGCAGGCATTTAAACAAACAAATGGGTCACGAATGGCCATGTGGGGTCGCTATTTGGCAATGCACGCTCGTTACCAGCTTTCTTTCGGTGTGTCGTCATTTACCTTGCGCGTTATTGTTCGTTGACTTTGCGCTGAAGATATGTGGTGGCTGGCGCTGGCGCTCTTCCTTATCTGCATAATAGAGGTCTGGAACGGATGATTCCCTCAGTTCTATGTCTGAAGGTTCTCCTTTAGAGGGATAACTTGATAAATCCAGCGAAGCAAGGGTGGTTCAACATATTTTCGATCCGTGCGTGAAAAAATATCATCGACTGCGAACATCGCTAACCAGACGCATTCTCCGCCAGTCTTTGAGATCGTTTCAGCATACGGATCTGTTGGCCTTAGCCTCGGCATCCCAAACGTACGTCTGGTTCTAGATTTATGGTGGGGTCACCTCATCTATTGGCATAGCAAAACTATTCCTTCTCCGGGGCCTTCCGACCGTTATCGAAGCTTATTGTTTGTCTCGTTATGATACGTGGCCGTCACCGCGGTTTACCCGTGGCAATCGACAGAGCCGTGGTGCTGCCCTATGAGTTTGAAAGAGCGCAAGACCCGTCACCGGGCATAGACGAAGGGCGGTCTAGCCGATACAGTGTCGGCGCGATCTCCCGACCCACTGAAGCAGATGATGTCGAACATGGCCAAGTGATCGCGGAGAAGGAACGAGGCGATGACGAGGTTGGCGAAGAACGTGGGAGTTGAGTAGGAGAAGAGGTGGTCTACTGGTAGCAGTATGTACGGCGGGAGTACAGACGCTTAGCCTGTGTCTTGAGCAGGCGTTCAACTAGGACACTAGTGGGTGACTTGGCATCAGTAGTACTTGATCTAGCTGAGACCGTGACCTTGGAGATAACCGTTACTACTTTAAATCGGGCATGTTTCCCCCACCTCGACCGCTTGCTCGTGAACATGGCCCAGACGCTGATGATGCCATTCGGCAGACTGATATTGACGCTGCCCTTGCAAGACTTTCTGCAGTGAAAACCGGCTATATCGAGGACCCATTCATCACACATCTCATTCCTCGTGCCCAGTACCAACCCGTCCGGCCACCCCTGATCAACATCGGGACTTACCTCCGCTCCAAGTCCATCGACGCGCTCGTCGAACAATGGATAGAATTATGCGAGCAGCGTGGCACGGTGTGTCAGGTCGTAAGTCTCGGAGCTGGGAGCGATACGAGGTTTTGGCGTATTAGCGTGCGTGCCTCGTTCTTGACTCTCCCGTTGGGTCATGATGCAGACTATCAGCAGACAGGACCACGCCCGCATGTCTTGAAATCGTACGTTGAGCTGGACTTTCCGGACGTTGTCACCAAGAAGGCGATGGCTATTCGGAAGAGCAAGGCGCTCAGTGTGGTCTTGGGTTCACCGGAGAGTATCACCATCGGTGAGTGCGTGCAACGCGGATAGGGCTAGGGTCTTCTCAAAAGTCCCAAGCATCAGGTGGAACCGCACTCCACTCAAGCAAGTATCATCTGCTCTCGTGTGATCTGCGACATCCGCCATCCAGATCCCTGGCACCAGCGCTCGACGGGTTACTATCGCCGTCTCTCCCTACCCTTTTACTGTTCGAATGTGTGTTGGTCTACATGGCGCCCGAGTCGTCCCATGCTCTCATCGACTGGTTCGTGAATTATTTTGCTTCTGCCCATGACGGGAGCATTCTGGGAGCCATTGTCTATGAGATGTTTGGCCTCCAAGACGCCTTTGGCCAAGTCATGTTGAACAACTTGCAGGTATTCGGGTCTTTTCATCCTCTCGTTGACACCGCCTCAGTTGCAGTGTTAGTCAAGGAATGTATCCCTGCCAGGCGCGACCTCGTACCCTACTGTCGATTCGCTTCCTGAACGTTTCCGTCGACATAACTTTACGTTCTCTTATGCATTGACGTTGAGTGAGGTACGCGAGAAACATATCGGTCACTCTGAACTCGAGCGGTGAGTTTCTTGGAATGCCGGGGCGTCTTTCTCTGACATCTTTTACCGTACAGGATGTCCCATCTCGAATTGCTTGATGAGGTCGAGGAACTAAATCTAGTGCTCCGGCACTATGCTATCACCTGGGGTGCCAAGACTTTCACGCCAGCAAAGACCTCGGGTCCGAGTCGTTGGGGGCAGTGGGGATTGGAGATACAACCGAAAGCTCCGTCTGATGGCTGATACGGTGTGGATGGCAGTTACTTCCTAAACCTATGCCAAGTGAGCAGTCCCTTGGGAGCTATCGCCACTGTTGTTTCACTGTATTACCAATGTCCATGGTTCTGAAACTGTGACCAAAGTGCATCACACAGCAATGTGTGGCTTGCACTAGAAAGACGGTGCCAAGTGACTTCCTTGCAATCATTGACATTTTTAGACGAGCATGGACGAAGCAACATTGTCTTCAGGGCTGTGGACAAGACGAGATTTTTAACTGACATATGATGCCCGCGGCGGTGGCGGACAGACTTGCCTGTCCTGGTACTTTCAGCGGCATAGCATGCAGTGCAGCTAGCGACGGAAGTCTTGCCGCCGACTGCCCACTCCGGGATGACACACATGCTCCTTTCATTGGACACGTCCCTGGAGGCTTGCCTGCCGGTCTGTAGGGTTAGCCGTCGGAAAAGAAAGGGAGTGCCTCTTTTGGAGTGTTAAGACATGTTCTGGAACCGCTTAAACGCCCGCAGACGGTCTCGCTCAGTGGTGGAAGAGCTGTTGACCGCCGCTCATTAGAGTTGCTGTGTGGTCAGCTACTGCCTCACGGTGTACGTACGACTAAGCCTCGAGTGCAAGAGAACGCTACATGTGGCCTAGTACGAGACGGGTGTGTACAGGACGAATATGGTTTGGCGTTGTTCTCCAAAATGATCGGATTCTTGGTTTACAGCTTATTCTCGAACTGTGCAGGTTGGTCCACGGAGGAGATGGCCAAAAAAAAAAAAAAAAGGTTATGGCCGGGAAGTGGGCGGATAACCGACACACGTACATGTTCCGTCATGCAAGTATCTTGTGGGAGTCATCTCGACACGCCACTTGGTGTTTGGGGTCAATTTTGTGGATGCCGTCCGTGGCCCGAAGAGACGGATTGCTATCCCAAATTCATCCTGAACGTGATTGGCACTACCAGTATCCGATGACGTATGTTATAATCGACTGAAACCTAGTGCGGTACCCTGAGTGTCTGTTCAACTCCCGCTGCTCGATAAGCACAGAGTGAATACATAAAAGTCTACACCCGACTTGGTTGTGGGCGTCTGACGCCAGCATCAACCAAAACCTCGAATTGGGGTTCGGCCAAGAACCCGGGGAGTGCGCCGTTCGGGTTGCTAGCACCATGGTTGGAAACTTGAAGGACGACACTGGCAAGGCTGTAGTCATGCGCCATTAGCGCAGCTTCAAGTGTGGCGGCGCCTAGGACACGATGCGCAATTTCGGGTAATATTAAGAATCCAAGAAGTGATCAAGAGAACCTGGGGCGTACTGCTCGTGATGCTCTTGAAACAAGGGTCACCATTCTGTGACCAGAAAGGGTCGGTAATGACTGAGAGGAATGTTGGCTTGGGCGACAAGTGAGATCGCAGAACTTGGTCGAATCGCATGCACAACACCTTCGTCCTTCTTGACACTCGATTAGTTTTCTTGAATCCTGGCAGGTGCTGATTCATCGACAAATGTCTCGTGACAACGAAGTTGTGGAGTACCAATAATGATGAAGAGCCCCTCTACACTGCGATCTATGCATGACCCAGGAGATTGGGCTTGACTAGGAATAGCGGTACCGGGATCTTGTCAAAGAAGAAACGAAGGTGGTTATCTGGTGATAACACCTCAGTGGAATGCAGACCGGTTGCTGTGGGCACTATCTGGACATCCCCCACTGCAGTTGTAGCCAAAAAAAAAAAAAAATGGTGACATGCCTGGCCCAACGAGGTCTTGAAGCACAACATGAATTCCATGCGTAGTATGACTAGAACACAATAGGCCGCGTATGGAATCCCACCATCAGAAGCTGAATAACAGTCAATCCACGTCTTGGGAGGGAGAATTACTTTGGCGATTGCCTGGGCAGAGCGATGAGACAATTACTGAGAACGGTCACCTCAAGGACATGCTTTCACCCCGTCAACGCGCTGCCAGTGGCTCTTGGCGTCTGGTCTGTCAGGTGTCACCGTCTTCTCTTTGCCACGATCTCTTGGTCCATAGCGCCAAGACCGATGGTATACGTGCGATTATCGCGTAGATGCTCGTTGCTTCGCTCGGGGAAGATGCCGAGTGAATTGGATTATAAGCGTCAGTACACGGTGAAGGGGTGTCGTTATACCTGGAAGATAAGGCTGCTCGCGAGGCATCTTTTCTGTGTTTCATGATGGCTTTGCGAGTTTTGCGGGCACCGCCGAGCTGAGATTCGCAACGACTGACAAGCACATAGTGTCTGTTCTCTGTCACTCCATATGTGGCAAGAACCACAGACCTTGTGCATCCATCACATTAGACCAAATCAGATGCACGAACCCGCGACACGCACACGATAAACAATGGTCCAATGCTGCACAGACCCGACGGTCAGTGCGCGGAGGAAATCAGTACAGGATATCTGCATGTTCGAGGCGGTGCCTGAGACGTGCGCGAACAGAATCGCAGAGACACGCTGGCATGGATAGCTCCACTCGACGTGTGTTCCAGGGGGTAAGCCAAACGGTCGTTGGGGTTAGACCGGGAAACTGCATGGCCTCGGTGGATCCTTGGATTCCCAGTTTCCGCGAGGACTACCCAGACACAAAGCGTTGGGCATTCCGCGGGACAAACAGAGCCGGTCAGCCTGGCAGTTGTGTCCACCCTAACTCCACGACTGGACGCGACCGGTGAAACGTCGAGCACCCGTTCCTTGTGCTCACACGCGTGCATGTGTGTTCGTCGTCGGCACACGTACTGCATGGTCGTTGCACAGAGGCAGCCCGCCGGAGATACCACCACGCACACGGTCGTGCGCGGGTGCTCCAACTGAGTCTCGGTCGTGCGACGGGGGCCGTTGCTCTCTCTCTCTCTCTACCAGTCGCCCCAGCACGCCATGGCGCAACGTGGGCGCAGGTCCTCGAGATCCCGCGATAAATATATTTAGACTGATTCCACCGCAAGGTTCATTGACCTCGCTTGTCGTTGTATTTCCGCTCAAGTGCCGTCACCACCTCCGGAGGGGTCTTGATGCGAACACCGACGTATCGAATGGAAATCTCGACGTGTTCTGATCATCGTCTTGGCCAGAACGACGAGTACCCAGGTCGCCCGTGCTGTGGTCAGCTGGCGCATGATATAGTAACCTGGGACCCTGAACGACTCCGCCTACGGAACACAACCGTCTTTGGCGACCAACGTCCAGAATGATCCGTATGGTCATCCCTCCAACGACCTTCCTTCTTTGTCTCTTCTTCTCTTTGGCCCGTCTGTCGCCGCGGTCTGCCATCTATCTCGGGCGTGGAATCTGACTCCCAACGCGGCCCACCGAAACGGGGGAAAGATCTGGCGCGGCACACAGTCTCACTCTACGTAACTCTAGGGCTTGACCCTTTCAACTCATTATGACCATCACATTCACTCGAAAATTATCCTCCGATCGGCCCACTCCGACCGTGTATAAAGTCCAGTAGCCTCCGTCCTCGAGACACACTCCTCTTAATCCGCCTTGTGTATACATCCCACCTCACCTTACACCGTCACTGCCATGCCTGGCCTCGACTTTTACAAATCCCCTGAATCAAGCGGTGCTGCCGCCCCGACACCCGTCCCAGAGACACCTGTCGAGGAAACTAACGGCCATGCCACCGTCACCGAGACACCTTCTCCGGAGGCACCCTTGAAGGCTGGCGTCTACTACAACCCCCGTTTTGACCCTAAGAATTTCCTCGAGGGCCCCTTATCCTGGGACCCTGCTACCCGCCTTCGTCAGATGCTCGCTCGTCCAGGCATCGTTGTTCGTACCTCTCGTCTTGTTGAAATCATATCTCACCTCGGTTGGTAGGTTGCCCCTGGTATCTGCGATGGCATCAGCGCCCGGTGTGCGCTGGAGGCGGGTTTCGACTGCTTGTACCAAAGTGGGGCTGCAACCACTGCTTCTCGGCTTGGTCAACCGGACCTTGCCATTGCCACTTTGAACGACTTTGTCCAGAGTGCGCAGATGGTCTGTGGTTTGAGCCCGACAACCCCCGTCATTGCCGATGCCGACACCGGGTACGCCGTTCGGCTCTGTTCTTTTCGTGTCATGCTTACCCGTATTAATTCCGTAGCTTTGGTGGGACCGCCATGGTTGCCCGCACCGTCTACCAGTATATCCGTGCTGGTGTGGCGGCTATGCACATTGAAGACCAGGTGCAGACCAAGCGCTGCGGTCATTTGATGGGCAAGCAAGTCGTTTCAAGAGAAGAGTTTGTTACCCGTATTCGTGCTGCAGTCATTGCTCGCGATTCCATCCCTGGTGGTTCCAATTTCGTATGTAGTTTTGGAGTAGTCAATGGATGCCTTGTTCATTTTTTTTTTCTCAGGTCATCATTGGTCGCACAGATTCTGCCCAGGTCCTTGGCATGGAGGAAGCCATCACACGCCTGAAGCTTGCTGCCGATGCCGGTGCCGACGTTTGCTTCATCGAGGGTGTCAAGACTTCTGAACTACTCACTTCGACGGTGAAAGCGCTGGCTCCCAAACCCGTTCTCGTCAATGTCATCTCCGGTGGTCTCACACCTTCTTTCACTTGCAAGGAAGCCGAGGCACTCGGGGCAAAGATAATCAGTGGGTTTCATGCCTTTTTTTTTTTCCAAGTTGAATTAGGATCTCAAACATTTGTAGTCTTTTCTTTGGTCTCTTGCGTTGCTGCGGTGCATGGAATTCGTGCGGCTATGCAGTCGCTGAAGAAGACCGGAACAGATTTCACTTCCGCACAGGGCATGGACCCGAAAGCATTTTTCGAAGTCATGGGTAAGCTTCTATTGCGAAAACACTAAAAGTTGGTTCTTATGATCTTGTTAGGTCTCAAAGATATTGTCAGTCTCGACGCCCATGCTGGTGGAAGTGCTTTTGAAGTCGTCTAAGTCTTCCGTTAAATTTTTCTTCTCTTTCGTCTGCTCCACTCTCCCTCGCTTATTATGCTGTAACAAATAATCATCAGCATTGCGTCCCAGTTACCTACCGCCACTCCTTTAGATTTCTTTTATATCTTTAATCTTCACCATGAATAAAGGCTGGCCATCGGAATCCATTTGTACTTTATAGTCTTGGTCAAGGAATGGATATGATGCTTTCGATTTGAACTTGGATACTTTCCCTTTCAGGTATGCAAATCTGTCCAGAATTGGGGACTCTGGGTTCAGTCCATTTGGCAAGAGTGCGCTGACGTGTCGGAGTTTATATTGTGGTCCCAGGAATGCGGCAGTGCGGGACGGAGAATCTGCTTGCGCTCAAGTCTTTTGTCCACGTTCGACCCGCTTTCTCTTCCTGCGGCATATCCTGGCGATGGCCCACAAAAGGACGCTCACAGGTAAAGAAGTTGCCCTGCACAACAGTCGCGAAAGCTGCTGGATCATTGTCCATGGTACGCCCAACCGCCCTCTGTATTGGAGCTTGTTATAGACTAGTCGATTCGTGCCGGTGGCTGAACGTTCTGCGTTCGTGCAGGAATTGTGTACGACGTGACTGAATTTTTGGACGGTGCGCGCTGTGGGGTTGCGTTGTGTACTCACTCAGTTAACTTGCATTAGATCACCCTGGTATGTTCCGATCTACAGGATGTGTCGATCTGATCACCAAAATGACCAGGTGGAAGCAGAATCATCCTGAAATATGCTGGAAAAGACGCGACGTACGTTTTATGGTGCTCTAGCGCTCGTCAGTCCGACAACTATGCCAACAGCAAGGAATATGAGCCAATTCATCCACCCGACGCGATCACGACTAACCTGAAACCGGAGAAACAGTCAGTAGAGAATCGTGTCTTGCAATAATCGTCTCCCCTCATCTGCGATAGTCTGGGACCTGTCGACATCGAAACTGTAGAGAAGGTCGAGGAGGTGGTTACTGAGGAGGAGCGCGCCAGACAAGCCCGTGTCGCAGCTCGCCCACTTCTTTCGGAGATTCTCAACCTTCATGATTTCGAGGTTTGTGGGTTCAGTATAAAACAG